>JAOTRQ010000023.1:913693-929120 GCA_028565875.1 Hoplisoma paleatum
ATATAATATCATATATATGACCTTTGTTCTCTCTCAGATCCCTCCTGGTCTTATGGAAGCCCTGCATACCAGGAGTTAAAGGCTGAAGTTGCTGAGTTTCCTGCCCCAAATCCGGATGAAACTGATGAAACTGATAGTAGAGGTATGTTACCTCTACCTGTCTTTTTCATACATACATATAATATAGTATCTGTGAAATTCTTTTTTCATTTATCCTGGCTACCTTTGTGTTGGGTCTGTGCAAGCATCCCAAACATCTGAAAATATATCCAAAAAGTGACATATTCAAAGTAAAGAAATATGTGGTGTTCAGCTGTAATGAAAAAGAAGACTGCAAAAATGTGCAATAAAACAAATGAATTTGCATTGCACTTATAATCCTGGTCAAGCCAGAAGACGTCATCCACACTGGCTGATATTCTTTCTGGGCAAGCAATGAAAGGAAAACTGGCAGATTCATCCTTTGCATTCATTTGTGTGAATGTCATCACATGCCTCCTCCACTGCCTGACGTAGTGTCACACTCCTGTGGGGTCTGGCCTATCTTGTTATCAAGCCTATCTTGTTATCAAGCTCCAGACCAGTATGGATGCTGATTCATTAAAATGTCCGACAATAACAGTAAGATGCTATTAAATAACCTAAAAAACAATGGAAAACTGCACCTGGAGTAAACGGCTCAGAGAGGACGGTTTGAAAGAACGTCTGTGAACAGAGAAAAAAATCATGTTGACATTTGCAGACGTCCATGATGATGGAACTGATGAGCACTGGGTCAAAGTCATCTTTATTGGTAATCCCAATTTCCAACTGGACCCAACATTACTGGTTAGACTGAGACATGGAGAGGCCCACAAGCCACACTGTTTTGCATCATCAGGGCAGTAGATGAAGTATAAGTGATAGTAAAAGTGCTCAGCTAAGCCTGAAACTGAGCAGATTTGTCTTTGTGAATGATGCATGAATCAAGCCCCATAAAGAAAAATGCTTTCTTCTGATCTGATGATGTTCCCCGACTCTGAGGATTGTTTCTTTCCGGCAGGACAAAGATTTTTCACCCATGTGCAGAAGAAGAAGCATTAAATCAAGATCTTGCCATTGCCAGACCTGAATCCTACTAAAAATCTATGTACCGTGATAAAGAGGAAAATGGTTGATCATAAGCCACCAAACAAAGCTGCAAGACCTTTTGAGACCAAAAGCAATGTGAAATATTGATGGAAAGCATGCCAAGACATTATGGTTTACCCCAGCTATTACGAAACATTAGAATTGTATTCTTCAGATATGAATATATATATTATTTGCATGCTTTTCTCTGAGAACTGTATCTTTTTAATAATTAATCAAACATCATTTCTGCAAATAAATGCACTTGTTGACAATATTTCATCCGACATTCATGAGACATTTATTTTTCAAAAATAACAAAATGTAAATAGTAATGCAAAACATCCATATGAATAGAAAACAAATCTCTCTCTTTGTATATAGTGTGTATTCACTTACATAACTAACACACATTAAAATCCTGTGCCCCGGTTTTGTTACATATCAGTTTCTAATAACTCTCTTACATAACCTTGCATGGTTCATGTTGATGTGCACAAATATTTAAAATAAATATTTAAATTTAAACTCTTCCTGCTGACAACAAACCGTTATTTATACCACTGTGCATGAAGCCTAATCAGTCTAGTTTATAAAAGGACTTGGGTATCTTTAGTAAGGCACTAAAAAGGAAAGGGTAGATATACCCTGATCATTTACACTAACAGGAATTCAAAGATGATGCGACATGTCCTATGTGCATCTGGTTTCCTTAAAGTGCTTGTGAGCCAAAGACAGGTTTAAATTAATAAATATAGTAAACAACTAGTTCAGAGGCACTTTTTTAATTCAAAATCCTAGTGTCTAATAGCTACCATGAGTTTCTAACTCCTTTTAAAAGTTGTGTATCTGTTCTGTCAGGCTGTGGAGAAATTATTTCGATCGGAGATCCTGTCACTCACCGTAAAGCAGACAGCATCGCTGGTAAGTACGGTGTATGGATGCAGGACCCTGAAGCTGTGACCCCATATAGCTCTAACATGGTGTGGCGAATAGACACTGTCGGCTCAGAGGTGCGCCAGCTTTATGGATACGACGACATGGAACAACTGACTCGTGGCTTCCCTTCCAAAGTTCTGCTTCTGCCAGAGGCAGTGGAAAGTACAGGAGCAACAATGTACCGGGGCTCACTCTACTACCAAAGGCGTCTTAGTCGCACACTGATCCGCTACGAGATAGGATTAGAGACTATCGCCGCTCGTCGAGACCTTCCACATGCTGGCTTTCATGGACAGTTTCCTTACTCGTGGGGTGGTTACACGGACATTGACTTTGCTGTGGACGAGAATGGCCTCTGGGTTATATACAGCACCAGCAAGGCCAAGGGTGCGATTGTGATCTCACAGTTGGACCCACACAACCTTGAGGTGAAACAAAGCTGGGAAACCAACATTCGCAAAAACACAGTGGCTAATGCATTTATTATCTGTGGTAAGCTGTACACAGTGGCTAGCTATGCCTCACCCAGTACCACCATCAACTACAGCTACGACACAAACACAAAACAAAGCAAGGCTGTTTCAATCCCATTTAAAAACCAGCACCGTTATAACAGCATGATTGATTATAACCCAGCATCTAAAAAGCTCTTAGCCTGGGACAACTTTCATATGGTGTCATATGATGTCCGACTGGGCAAACAATGAAGAGTTACATGATAATGGTAGTTATAGGGCATAAAGCAGTTAGCACATGACCAAATATATATAGAAATATATACACATATCAGTATATTGGCTTTGCTAATGATAGGACATATAAGCTGATACATTTACCAAACTGTTTCATGAAACTAAAATAGTAGAAACAGAAAATAGCAATGAGAACTGGTCTGCTTTATCAAAGACAGGTCGATTGTTATGATAGAAAAGGGACATACACTGATCAGACATAACATTATGACCTTTTGCTACCAAAACTGTATTGCAAGTGTGTTGCTCTAATCAGAACCAGCATTACGTTCTTGAGTAATTTGAGCTACAGTAACTGATCTGTTATATCCACCAATGAGTCGGTCAGTGTTTTACGACTGTTCTATCTGCGTATCACTTTTATATAAATACTAATCAGTGTAAACAAAGCACAAGAGCTGCAGTTTTAGAAATGCTCTGAGTTTGATCCTCAAATCCGTACCTAGTTTTCCTCCTTCTAACACAACCGTTTGAGATTAAAATATTTAATTGCTGTCTAATTCCACATTCTAACAGATACCATGATGAAGAGATAATCAGCGTTGTTTACTTTACCTGCCAGTGATCGTAATGTTAGGTCTGGTCTGTGTATTGTAATAAAACATGGTGGTGACAATAGAAAAATCTGCATTTAAGAAGAAGAAGTTAATTTAAGAAAAGATCGTTGTTACATTTCCTGATTGGAGAACGAATTCGCTTATTTATTAAGTATTGCTCGCCACCACCAGACCACAATTTTCAGTTTGTCATTCAAAATAAAGTAGGGTGCACATTGCTAATGTTAAGCTTTCATATTTGATATCATGTTTTTAGTTTTCATTTTAAAAGGTACTTATATAAATGTATGTAAATGTCAAGTCTTCGTCAGAAGATTTTCTTAAATAATCTCAAATCGAACAAAAGAATGAATGTCCTGATGGCATTTTTTGTTTGACCCAAAAGCACTCCAAACTTGATACACAGGGCATTTAGTCGATGCTTCTTTTCTTATTAGTTTACAGTTGTGACAATACAATTCAAGCCATTGAGGGTAAATTGTCCAGTTCAGGGGCCCCTTAGCTAACAGTTGAATAAATGCTAACACACATATACACTGCCAGTTTCAATCAGATAGTGGGTAAATCTATGTGTACTTACCAGCTAAACCAGAAGTAATCCAGCCACCCAGGGTTGGGGAATGCTATAAAACTACTAGCTAAAACTGTAATATCTTATTTCACTTTATTTCATAGCATCCAGCATGACTGATGTGATTAATATTATGTGCTGGCAGATATATAGTGCCAGTTTAGTGAGGCTACCACATACCCACACTGGCAATTACACCCAGCCACTGCTAATCAAACATGGAGCTTTTCACCAGCCACAACTGGTGTGTTAGTGTTTCATGTATCTTCTATACTAACTATAACAATGTACAGATCTTTATTAAGCTCATTATCATTTTTTCATCATGTTCCATCTGCACCACAAACCCAAATGCCCTATTTTATGAGTTGTATGTATTCTTCTTACAGTGTTCAGGTTCAGATATGTTCTTAGAGAGATTATTTTTCTACTTGTTGTTATTGGTGACATCTTGTTTTTGTTTACAGTAGTTAATGGGGTTTTAGGGTAGCCGTGTCATAACTCGCATACCAAATTTACAATTAAACACAGGTTAACTTTTAATATTTACCTCTAATAAAACTATATACTGTAGATACACCTGGATACCCAAAATCATGACTGTAAACAATCTCTTGATACAGATGCCAAATGACTGTAACAAAGTCAATAAATGTATGTACAAGGCAGGTGAACCTTATTAAAGTGAATTGAACTACTGTGTAGTTTTTCCATTGAGAATTATTGAGATATGCATTTAAATACAATGGATAAAAAATTGGAATGGTTTGATAAATGGATTGATAATATTGAAAAGATGGAAATGTTTGCTCTTTCATCCGGATTTGTAAAATCGTACAGTACACTGGGTGGGTTCATCATTGTTTTCCATTCTATCTGTTCCCAGAAAGGTTTAGTAGAATTGAAGGCAGGACATTGCAGGCCAGTACTCTTCTCTGTACAATCTGATACAATCGGAACAAAAATAAACAAAATAAAGGTTTATTAATCGAATCCTTATTTTTCTTTTACCCATTTTCTTTGGATTATCACTCACCAAAACCTTTAAAAAAATCCCTATTTTAATTCATTGGTCATGAATGTAAACCTGAATGTAAGCCATGAAAACTTTTTTGTGCTGATAATGAAGTTGCAAGACATGATTTATTTAAAATGAGTGCCCATGACAACAATCAGTCAATCTTTTGACACAAAAGAACATAGCTGTGCAACAAAATAAGTAAAAGTACATCTAAGGTAGGTATTAAAGTGACTGTATGAACTAAAATTATCTACCACAATGCTGTGTAGTTTCCCCATTAGGAATAATTTTTATACAAATTTAAACACACTAACTGGCTTTCTATCCAAATCTTGCACAAGTGTAATTCGCAGTTTTGAAATTAGAGCATTAAAAATGTGAACATGTTGCATTTCCAATTACAGTTTTGTGAGTAAACCCCTGAGATCACATGTCAAAGCGCTGCTGAGAAACAGGCAATTTATTTATTTTTTACTTTATAGTTATTCTTCCATAGACTAGTGTGCGACTCATTTAAAAGATCCAAATGAATCCTGAGTATAAAAAAAAGAATGTCATTGTTTATTTGCAAAACTACTTTCCATCCGCATTTTTTGGGCATTTCAGTGATACGATATTCGAACGTTAGAACCTTGTTCAAGCGTAAACTTATTTTGAATTTTGTGCTTTACCATCTGTTTTTTTTTTCTTTAATGTGAATCTTGAAAATTCACAACCTGTTAAAAAATTGCAAGCCAGTAGCAAAAACAGGTCTTTTAATGATCGTTTCATGTCTTACGTATGTCTCAAATATGTCTTATTTTCTCATTCATCCAAACACTGATGTATCCATTACAAAATATTTTACTCTGAATCGATTACAAAATGGAACAAAAGCAAATTTATCAGCATATTATTTTATTAGTTTCTGTAACCAAACCAAGAGAATGTAAATAAGACCTTACATATTTTAATACAGCGATTTAACCCCTGTACAAGTAAAAGAAAAACAAAAAAAAAACTCCTCTCCACTCCTTCCTCTGGCACCTCAAGTGGGAGCTGTTCTGAAACGCCTGTATAGCCGCAGCACCTCTTTTCTTGAATAAGCCTGAGAGGAACAAACTGGAGAGAATAAAGGCCCAGTAGCTCAAGACCTGTGGACACCACAACAGAAAAATCCTTTTTGCATCTGAACTACAGTTCATTTTTCCTGCCCTTTTTAAATAACTTCTCTCTAGAGGTCAACCACCATTCTGAAATGTTTCTTTTCCTTTGCAGCTATAAGTATTAAAATCAAACAATAGCGCTCAACTCAAACCAAAAATGAAGCCATGACCCCCACATACTGGCACAGATGGCAGCACAGCAGAGTGGAACGCTAAAATAGCCTCAAGTTTCTCATGTTCATCAACTGGTGATGTAATTGAGCTGAGAGGACATATCACAAAATCAAATTTGAAGTAATTAATAACCGTTTAGAAGCGTGATTGAACATAATGTCCATCACGCTCATGGTGTATGATCAAGAGGCTCTCGTAATGACTAATCTTCAAAGATTACTCACTTATACTTCCATTTCAAACACATACTAGCACTTGGCTTGAAAAATGGCTTACTATTTAAACCATGTAATAGACTTCATCAAATCATGGAGTCGGTTCCTATTTGTGAGGGGAAATTATAGCACAAAGATTTTTGCTTGATATTTTGTTAGATTTTGGGGGAGGTCTTATCCAGAAAGCAAAGCCTGAACATAAACAATCAGGATAAAAAAATCTTCTAAACAAAAAAATAATTGCTCTACAAGAACAAAAGAGGACAAATACTAAATTCAAAAAGTATACGACTGCCCGCCTAATGTGATTCTACTTAAGGAATGAGGGGAAAGGGTTTATAAAAATGGTGCATCCAGCAGCAAATTAATCATTTTCCATTTTGCTTCACACCTTCAGTGTACAGAACGGATGTACAGTGATTGATGTTTCGCCTTTATGTCCATTAGAAAAAAAGCTAACAAATCCCTCACTATAAAGAAGGTATAATGGGATGGAGGAGTCAGGTAAGGTGTGTGAAGACTGAGAACAGGCCTTATTTTCGTTCCCCCAGCATTTCTTGTTGACTTATCGTCTAGGATCAAGGTGTCTTATGTGACTCAGTCTCTTGTTGGAGATTAAACGGGTTTACTTGCTCTCCTCTGGTTTTATGGCTTGGGGTTTGATGGGGCCAGTACGAATAGGCTTGGTCGTAGTAAGTGGGGCAGACTTGTCAGGTTCAGTGCGATCAGGCAGAGGGCCCTGGTGGTTTGAAGTGACATTATCGATGGGTTTGCTAGCTCCTTCCATGCGAGGGGCCTTTGTGACTGAAGTCTTCATCTGTTGCTGCTGTTGCTCAGAGAAGAACTTGTGAGTTGATTGGAGTACCTCTGCTCTTTGTTTAGCCTGGAATGTAAAAAAAGTATTTATTTTATTACAGATAAAGTTTCAGAAAGACCACGTTAACATTTTAGTTTTTTAAAAAAGTTGAACTTTCAGTTTCAGCATTATGTTTTCGTCTTTGTTTTGTATTTTTCTTTTGTATGTTTCTTTAGAAATAACTAAGACAAGTTACAATACAGTTGTGACCTGCAATTCATTTTTACAATTCAATTATAGAAAGGGGGCATACACATACACACCAGCAGTTCAAAGTGCTTTACATCAGAACCATTGCACAAAAACACATTTAAACACAATAAAAACATCAGAACAGCTTCAGATAGAACACATTTTGTAATAAAGATAAGCTGTATTTTTACCTTTAGGTCCTGCTCAGCCTTGAGTGCAGCTGGTGTGCCACGAGGTGGCCCAGTGGGGCCACGGAGAGGGTGTTGGGGTCTGTGGTGTGTCATTATTCCACTGCTCAAGTTTGAAGACATAGGCGGACCCATGGGGGTTCGCTGTACTCCACCAGGAAAAGAGTTTGTGTGAGTGGGACGTACCAGTGGGGACACCATATTGGGCTGGGACAACATCTGTGTGGGCATCAAGATGAATATTTAACAACCAATTAAAAAGTTCTTAAAAAGTATTTACGTTTTTTATCAGTTAACTCACTTGAGGGTTAAACTGTCCTGGGAAGTGCTGTGGAATACGAATGCCTTGTGATCCAGACTGAAACTGTTTGGAATACATGGCATTTATCTTACTTGACTGACTGCTGGGGCTTGTGGAGCTCACCCTGAATGAAAAAAAGAATTTGAAGTAAGAGAGTGTTTAATGACCATATATATATATTTTTTTTTCTCCAGAGTTTAATGTCTTGATATTTCAATAGGTGTATATTTTTCTATAAAGACAAAGTGTCAGTGCATACCGGTAAGGACTGGAGGTAGGGGTGGTGCTTCTTGCACTAATTGGAGGAGTTCCAGGTTTTAAATCCATGCCAGTGCCAAAAAGTTTTAGATCCATATCGCACATCTATCACAAACAGACTTTTAGTTTAACTGAAGCAAAGGGATTCAAGACACACACATAAATAAAAGTGATTGCAATGTTCTGTTCCCCTAATCGCAGAGTTAAACAGCTTCAAGAGAAATGTATAATTGACCTTTATATGAATGTGACTGAAGCTTCAGGTCCATTGTATTTGTTCAAATTTATTTCTGATATGTGCAATATTTTAGAACAGATATTAGGAAATGTTGGTCTTTAGAAGATCACAACTTGTAATTTCTTAATAATGTGTAGATACCTTGTTAGAAGTCTGCATCAGGCTGTGTGTGTTCTGGCCAATGAGACCTCGGTAGGGCTGGTTGCTTGGAGGCTGGCGATTCAGATTAGGTGGCTGAGGTGGGTTGGGTGGTAGAGATTGTGGAAGTGCGAGCAGAGGTTGACCTCCACCTGAGCCAAAGTTAGGCAATGACAGCTGGGAACCAGGCATGGGAACAGTCACCTAGGAAGAGAAATACTATGGTTCAGAAAATGTAAATGAAGCCAGCATGGAGATCTGAACAGTAACCACTGTCTTTTGCCGGCTCTGTGTTTATACCTGTTGTAGTGCAGAACTGGGGCTCTGTGTTGAGCTGTAGTAACTATTCTGTGTGTGCTGCTGCACTTGTCCAGAATACAAGTTTGAATGCTGGCCCATTCCCTGGCGCTGGAATAGGACAGACAGTTAGAGCAACCAAAGCTTTATTACAAATTCCATCAAAAGCTTCCTCTATTAAAAGGTTGCTATGTGAAACTGTTTATATGGACACTATCCTACACTACAATTAGCTAGGCGTGCATTTCTAACCTGCAAAATGTGTGTATCAATAAGCTGGGAGCCTCCCATTCCTGATGGTTGGTTAAGCTGTGGTTCGAACAGGATAGGTATATGCTGGGTGTTTGAGGTCTGCTGGAAGGCCAAGTTGGACTGTGGCTTGGCAAGCTCCGGGGGCTGCACACCAGGGTAGCTGTGCAGTGCTGTCCCCGAAAGCATCATAGGAGACGGCTGAGACAAGCTGTTCTGCAAAAATGTCTGCTGAGACCTGAGGGCAGAAAAGAAGTCACGGTAAAAATAATTACCAAGTCTGGAGTGTCATTGTTTAAAGCTCTGGTAATAAATCAGTCTTGGTAGTAAATCCGTATTGAGCTCACCTGTATGGCTGCATGGAAGAGCTGAAAAGGTCCTGAGGCTGAGACACGGGAGGGCCAGTGTTCAGACCTAGCTGGGCCTGGTGCTGGTGCTGACCTTGCAGTGGAGCATAAATGGGAATGGGAATCTGCTGTACAGCTGTAGGCTACAGAAATCCAAAAATAAGCAAGTATTGAACCAATATGCACAAATACAGGTGCAAGATTGAACAAATTTGGACAGAATATAACTTGCAATAAAACCACCCATATTGAACAGCGGCAAGACAAGACAAGGCAGATGATCACAAACATTCAACTGTGCAATAAAATACAACTGGATTGACAATTTGCCATAAGGATGAACAAACTGAAACTTCCTATAATTGTTTATGTGTATCATGTCGACCAATCGATGCAGCCCTATTCCGGGAGCACACAATTTTTTACCAAAATAAAAGTAAACTAAAACAGAGGTCATGTTAAAAGTGGACGTTTTATTAGAATCCTCTACTGTGTCAGCATTGAGAAGTTCAGTAAAACAATGAAGATAATAAAAGAACTGAAGAACTAATTTTAGAGCCATTAACTACAACAAATATTTAAACCCCAGGTACTCAAAATATGACCTGTAGAACAAACGTGTGTATTTAGGCTCTGAAATCTGTTCCTGTTATTTTCATTAGACTTAACTGACAGAATCAGGAGTTAACAACAGTGGAAAAAATCCACAGAGGATCTCAATGGCTGGCAGAAAGTCAGTTTAAAATCCAAAACCAAAGAAGAAAGACAATAACAAGAGTGCAAATATCATACATTCTTAGTTATACCTTAAGTCAGTAAAATTACCCCGACGATTCTTAAATCCAGGCCAGAGTCTTAACCCTAAAAGTGCTGCCAGATGTACAAGCAGAATTCCTTGAAGTTACAGGAACCAACAACCAGACATCTTGGTCAAACAAATAATCAATCATATTGCCATTGATGATTATGTACTGGACTAATTTTGCTTACTCAAATGTATTAACAAAAAAAAGCATCAGCAGTTGGTGTCCCAACAGTAGTGTATTTTAGTTTTTCATTTATTTTTCACGGTCATGAAATGACTATCCTTTAAATTTGAAATGTTTGAAAAAGGAGGTCCATAAAGTACATCAAGTCACTCTTATTATGACTATCTGATGCAAATTGCAAACAACATCATCAAAATAGAACAAATAATGTTACCTGTGACAGACCAGGTTGAAAACCTTGCTGCTGAGCTAGAGAGGGAGGAGGCAGTCGAGGGTGAGGCGCGCTAAACAGGTGACTGGTGTCCATGTAGAAAGCTGAGATTTGTGCAGCAGAACCTAAACGTTAAAAAAACGTATCACTTGTACAGAAATAAAATGCACATTACTAAGAAGATATATGACCACCTTACTCAGTGTTTGTTTCCCTTTTACTGCCTATCATTCAACAAACTAAGTATCTGCACACCATTGTATCAGCTGCAGCAGCTCATCTGTTAAATTTGGACCAAAAAGCTATCCATGTCCATGTGCAGTAGTGATCCTTGACAGCCGCCCATGACCCAGCAGCTTTAGCTATGGCCACAAAGATACAGTTATGGGTTAAGCTGCCTTGCTCAAGGGCACAGGTGTAACCTGTCGGCTATTTAAATCGAACCAGCACCCTTCCACATCACATGCCCACCAGGCCACAGCTGTACAAGTATTGACCAGCTCAGTAACCACAACAGCTGCAGTTTTGCAGATTTCCTGAGCGCCTTGTCAAACTCTAGCAAGTCCTCACACCTGGCTATTTGTCCTACTTCAAACATGTTGTTCACTTGCCTAATATATCCCCACCCATTAACAGATGTTGTAAAGAAAAGTTGTTAGAGCTTGTGGATGTATAAAAGAAATTTAAAAAAAGCTTAACAATATACCTGCTGCAGACTGGGAAACGAAGACCTGAGGCGTTTGCTGTTGTGGTAACAGATTAGGTACACAACCCAACTGGGAGAAGCTACTATTGGACATTCCAGAACTTTGAAGCTGTTGTGGCTTCACCTTACATATGTTGGGAGGGTCGGAAGCAGATGTAGTCTTGGTGCTTAGAGATGACGTTGTGTATGTGGATGAACCTGCACAACAGAACATGTGGTCAATAAGATCAGGAATTATGCGATTAAGTATCAATGAGAACAGAACTACAGGTGGTTTAATAGTTTACCTGACAGTGAGGTGCTGGGTGTGACTGAGGCCACTGGTATCTGTGGCATCGAGGCACTGGAGAATGAGCTAAAGGTGGGATTGCCTGCTCCGCCTCCACTAGTGATGGGAGAAGCTGAGGAAGTCACAGGTGAGCTCTTCTCTACCAAACTTGGGGAATTCTCCCATGCTTTACGAGCTGACTCCATCTATCAAGGGGAGAAAAATGAAAATGAATGTCCATATACATTTTCTATTAATAAATGATGGATTTCTTTGCGAACATTGAAAATAGGACCTAGACATCCTCGCATGGGGACAGAAACTTGCTGTGAGGTGACCATCATCCCAGGGTCTCTGCTAAAAATCCTATGTGTAAAATCAAAATGAATTCATGCTTTTTATTAAAACATAAAAAGGTCACCTTCAGTGTGAGGTCGACTGTGGCAGGAGAAACTGTGCTGAGGCCAGAGCTCTGCTGTAGAGCTTCTCTACGAGGAAGAGGCAGTGAAGGTGGCAGTGCAACCTGAACACAATGAAATGTTACACACACACACAACAAATTAGATAAACAAGAAAGTATGAGGAAGAATGGACGAGAGAGTAGAAAAAGCAGTAAAAGGGTGATAAACTTAAGTGTCTGTGACTGTCTCACATTAGCAACTATGCTCTCTTCAATCTTGCTTCCTCCGGTGGCCACGGTGTCAGCCAGTGAGGAGGACGGGGTAGTGTAGTCAGTCACAGATTCCTACAAAAAATACGAACGGTCAATTAATGAACAATTGCTAAATAGTTAGATTTATTTAAAAATGACTAAATACAATTAGGAGTACGACTGACGCAAAATGTGCCACAATTCAAATCAGTGATTAATATAAAACGAATCAAAATTCACTTGAAACTGCATTTATTTGAAATAGATGACATTTGCATCTTTATATTCATCTCATACCTTTGAGCTGCTTGAATACTGAGCTGATGGAACAGTGATCATGCCTTCAATGTCTCCTCTCAGCTCAGAAACTTTGTCTTTAGTTGGAGAGTTGGAGTCTCGGTCCCTACTGCTACCAGGACCGCTCTTTTCTAGCCCGTCTACATCTGACGGCCGGCCATCCTTGGCTTTGCGGTTCTTTAGTGAGCGCTCCTTACCAATGGGACCTGGCTTGTACTCCTTTAGTTCAGGAACAGCAATGTCAGGGAGCTGTAGAACAAAAGAACAGTGAGTTAATTCATGACATTGTTAGTTCACAAGTAAAACATCTAGTGCAAACGATCATGTGACCCAGAAAATGACAGCGAATTTGGTTTATTACGATTTTACTGGCCTGTTTCACACTTTGATACATTCATGACAAACTATGTTTGTTAGTTTAAGCCAAACAAACTATTTTGAATCTCCAATTTCCCTCACTTGCATTTTAAAGGAGGAAAGTGGAGCACACAAAGTAAACCCACACAAATACTGAGATGACAAGTCCATTCATTATCCAAACTTCAAACAGAATGAACATGGGCCACCAAACCTGGGAATCAAATCCAGGCACTTATTCGAGAACGGCACTACACACTTAGCTTCCAAGTTGCCCCAGAAAAATCAACATATGCAACATTATCTAATAAAAGACTTTTTTCATTAATAGTGAAGTGTCTCCTGTGGCGCAGTGGTAAAACACAAAGCTGATCCACATATGATTTCTACTCAAACCAGTGAAAAATGCAGCCGGATGAACTGTGAGCTAGAAAGACCAGGGATATGTTTTACTTGTTGGAAAAGTCTCTCTAATATCCACACACTAACCCCAAAAGACCATTAAACCTAACAGTAGTGCATATGCACAAAGCATTTATAAATTTAGAAGAGCAGTTACATTTATTCATGAGTGTATGGAATTTTGTGACCTAATGCGTTTTAATTTCAGTTACAAACACAGTTAGGTGTTCCACATATGACCGTTCATTCATTTTTACACAATACCTTTTGAGGTTTGATTGGTCCAGCACGGGGTTGTTTCTGTCTTTGTTCTTTGGGCTCAGGCAGTTTATTATCGGATGCTTTTTCCAGCAGGGCTGGCACACCGTCGCTATCTGTGCTATCCGCTGAAGACGGAGCACCAAACTGGATACTGTCCAAGCCAAGCTCAACACTGCTGTCTGTACCAGGCTTCACGCCCTAAATATGAATATAGAAAACTGTGAGCACACGACCTCTATAAATTAAGTCACATGTGAGTGGAGTGCAAATATAATTCATATAATTTACATTGCTTACGTCAGAAGTCACAGTTCCAGCAAAAGAGGTGAGAGGTTTATTCCAGGCACTAACTGAGGGTGGCTGAGGAGGACTGATGGGTCCGACTGAAAAGGAAAAAAAGAAGAATCTTTTATCACAACGATAAAGCTTTAACATAGGATATGCAAAAGTGACCAATCAACGTTAATAAAACAACACATTAGTAAAATCTTACGCTTTTTCACATCTGGGAGAACAGTGGAGCCGGCCACCTTATTCTCCCACAGTTCAGTACCCAGTGTACTGTGTGCTTGTGTCTTCGTGGTAAACTCGACAGACGAAGGCAATAAAGGAGCCACAGTGCCCTCTAGTGGCTTGGAGGTGCCAGTGCTTGGGGTCTGAATAGGAAGGCTTTGCTGGGCAACAGAGATAGAAGACTGGGGCTGAGGTGCTTGAGACTGCGGTGTTGAGGAAATCTGGGTCTGATGTGTCTGGGCTGCAGACTGCTGCTGGGATGCTGCTGATGCTTGCTGCTGTTGCTGCTTTTTGGCAAACCGTGGCGGAAGTTTGGAGCCGCCACCACCCCTGCCCTTCTCTGCACCTTTTTTACTCCAGTTCTTAGGATGAAAAAAACAAAGGTGTAATAAATATGAAACAATTGTTATCAAGGTATGCACATAGATATCATTTTTCTTACTATTTATTTTACTATAAATTTAATAAAAAGGTGCTGCTGAACCTTTCATCTAATATGACAGCAAGAAAGCACTAAATACTGATCATTAGCTATCACCTCTCTGGCCCATAGCAACAATTTTCACTAGAGTCTTCATAGAAGTTTTAGTAATTTACTGAAATATGTAGCAAGATTAGTGGCTAGAATACAGTGAAATAAACCTAAACAAACAATTCATTATTAAAAAGCAAGCGAAAATTGTGAAAGCTTAATGACTAGGTTATAGCATCCCCAAAACTTGCAGCTCTTGTGGGGTGTTCCTGTTCTGCGGTTGACAGTAACAATCAAACTTCAGACAGAAGTGTAATAGTTTTGTGTTACATTAAGCATGGACTTGGTCTGTGTAAAAAAAGGACCACAAAATGCTCAGGAATGAAACAACCAAGTGTAAATTGTTTCATTTTGTATTAAAACAAATGGATAAGATCCAATCTGGTTACTGACTTGCACAGTCTGTTCCTCTTTCTTTCTTCTTTCCTCATCCTGCAGACGTTTTTGCTGCTTCCGAGACACAACCTCTGTGAATCCGTCGTCATTAGTGCTTGACTGGTTTTCCTCCAAGGTCGTCACCTCAGGATGGTCATCAATGATTACAACACCTTTAAAAAAAGAGCCACTGGAATTATTGTATATAATAAGAGAGAGAGAGAGAGAGAGAGAGAGAGAGAGAGAGAGAGAGAGAGAGAGAGAGAGAGAGAGAGAGAGAGACAATAGTAATAAACACACACAGAGAGAAACAGAC
>JAOTRQ010000023.1:929220-945430 GCA_028565875.1 Hoplisoma paleatum
ATATGGGTTATTCATGGTTAGTTACATTCACACTTAGTGTGGACATGGCACCCAAATTTAATCTAAGAAGTATCTTGTTCCATGTTGCTGGGATTCTAAATGGTCAGCACCTTAAGTGCATTTGTAATGATGCAACCTTAACCCTAGAACAATAATGTCGGGTGATTTTTACCCACACTATTTTTGTCATGTGATTCTGATTGTGTTGCTGTTGTCTGAGTTACATGGAACTTCAGGACGCTCATTGGTGTCATTATAGTTTTGTTGATTCCCTGCTTTTGTTTATATTTTTGTTTTCAAAATGCATGGGTTCGAATGATTTTCACCTAATGTTAATGATAGAGTGTAACATATATTATGGGTGAAATTTACCCAATGTGAGTGTTTGTGTGTTTAAATCAGGCACTTTATACCAGGTAAAATATACCCAACATTAGTGATGGTTTTACTAATTTTGATGTTAATGTTCTGGAGTTAAACAGACAGGTTACCTGCATCTCTGGCATCTCTTATCTGTATTTCAATGTATTTTCATATTTCCCTTCTGGTCAGTTTTTAGCATATTGTCAACCAGACCTTTTGTTTAGTTTAATCTCATACATGACATTACCAAACTCCCCGTGTGAAGAACAGATCGTTTTTGACAGGCTGCTCTCATTTAAAGCCTCTTTTTAAACCTGTTTCTCTGAGCCAAGAGCCTCAGGTTGTTTATTTGAGTGGAGTAATTTGCTATTGACTTGAAACAGGTGCAGCTGCTGCCATCAAGACCTTTAACACAGTGTTTCATCATGGTTAGCTGGTTTTGATTATTCCTTGTTGCTACCATAATGCCATTTTGTGACCAACCGTTTTATCTTGTTGAAAATGTAAGTGGAAATAGTTCAATTGATAATCCTTGGCCGCCTGTCATTCAGTCCTGCCATTCCAAAATTGACCAATTAATTTCTTCACACATGCTTAATTCCCATCAGACCTACATGGCTAAATAATCAATTGGAGTTTATGAAACTCATTTAGCATGTTATGGAATATTGTAAGTGATGTGGCCAATATCTGCTTTCAGAGTATTAATACTTACAAAAAGCTAGTAAGCTGTAATAAATAAGTACAATGCATAATTCCTATCCTGGTTCAATGCTGATGCTATAAATCTAACCATATTTCGTCATCGTCAGCACATCTCCAGCACAAGGTGAAATAAATTTTGTCATATGGAAAACTGGAAAACTGTACTAAAAATAAATGTTGTTTTGTATGAGCTTCTAACTTTTTAACTTCTGAACGTTGATTATGGGCTAAAGATTCTGAATTTCTGTCAATGATATTTTCTTTCAGTAAATGTATGTTCTTTATGTCTACATGAATTAAAAATGTTCTCCTAGAACAAACATAGCTGTGTACTTTAATCCAGCTGCAAGTACGGTTGCTGAACAAGTTGTGGCAGCAATGCAGTCTATAATTTTATGTTCTACTTTAGAGTTTGATATTCCACTATAAATAAACATTTAGCTGTGAATATTAATATTTTGTGGAAACCATGGTCTGGTGGTTAGAGATCTGGGCTTAGGAACTGAAGTTTGCCAGATCATTTCCTAATGCTAACAGACCTCTAACTTCTTTCCGGGTGCTGTTGCTAGGGCTGGCCACCGTGTCGGGCATGTGTGCTTACTGCCACCTAGTGTATGTGTGTATGCTTGTGTGTGTGAATGTAATAATGAGATGAAGAAGAGCATACAGGCAGGATGGCGTGGATGAAGAAATGTGCCAGAAGCGATGTGTGTGACAACAAAAAGAAAAGGAACGGTTTAGAGCTGTCAAGATGTTGAGGTTCTCTTTGGGAGTAACTACTACTACGGACGGACAGACTTAGGAATCAGAACATCAGATGGACGGTACATGTTAGAAAATGGGAGACCAAGTTAGAGAGGGCAGACTGAGATGGTTTAATTATGTTTAGAGAATGGACTGTCGATATATTGGTAGGAGGATGTTGGAGATGGAGCTGCCACAGAAGAGTAAAGAGGAGAATTATGGATGTGGCCAATGTAGATATGCGTAGATATAGGGCGTTGGTGTGTAAAGGCAGACAGGGTGACAGACACTGTAGTGACAGAGACTCTTTCTTTGACCACCACCGGGGTCACACACACACACACACACACACACACACACACACACACACACACACACACACACACACACACAGCGAGAGAGAGAGAGTCAATAGAGCAGTTGAAACACAAACACCCAAGACTTACTGGCATAGTTGTTGAGATCAAACTGAGAGAGGGCATTTTCTTTCTCCTTGGGTTTCTTAACAACTTGTTTGGCCTCCTCTTTACGGCGACCTGGGGCTTGTTCTTTACTGGACCTCTGACCTGTATTAGACTGGGCAGCATCTGCACTTTGAGCTGCAGCACTAGAAGTAGTAGTAGAACAGCCTTTGGTTATAATCATGACTGAACCAATATCTTAGTTCAAGGTTTTTGATGTCAAAATCATGGAAAACCCGATCTTCAGAAGACAATTCACACAGACACTGGAAGAACATGCAAACTACACTGATGTTCCTGAAGAACCGAGGACATTTCCTTGAGGTGAGGTGACAGTGCTACCAACCGAGCCACTGTGAAAAATAGCCTTACTAAAATACCAAATACCACATTTGGCACAAGTCTAAATAAAGAAATAAAAAAATATATCTCATCCGAACAAAACAAAGCACCGCTGGAATACACTGGAAAAAAAAACATTTAGTTTGAAACAATCTTTAAACAATCTTTTAATTACTGGTTAACAATGCTCATAAGATTTTGTATATCAATGAGTTTTATTTTATTTAAATTATATTTAATGTGCTTGTATAATTAAGTTGTGTGTATTGTATGCATGTATCCTTGTGTATAATCTAACTTGCAATGCAATGTTTTAATAATAAAAAAAGCCAAGCACTCACCCTCTGCGTCCAGACTTTGCTCCAGAGCCTCCTCTGCGCTCATTCTTGCCCCCGGAGTACCCTCGGCCAGTTTTTGCCCCACTGTTTCCCCTGCGGTTTTGTCTGTCACCAGGTCTCTGACTAGAAAAGCTTCTTTTGGATGCAGGAATAGCTTCTCGTTTCGGGGTCATCCCTCCTTCCGCGAGAGATTTGTTCTGCCCTCCAGTGGGTTGAGGAGGTGAAGAGGAAACTGAGGCTGCAGTTACGGAGGCCACTGCCTCAAGGGCGCCTTTTCTCTCCTCTCGGTCCCTTCTCTCGTTGAAGTCACTGCTTTCTGAGGCGGTCTCCCATTCCTCGTTGGCCTGATCAGAGGAGTTCTGATTTGACAAGTCTGGTGATTTGCTGCCAGCAGCAACCACTGTGGTAGCTCTTAACTGGATAGGTACAGGATCTGTAACGGAAAGCTCGGGGGATGGGGGACTGCCGGTGACTGTGGTGGCCGCTACAGAGCCTTCGGTGAGTGTAACCGATCCTGGTGCTTTAGAGACTACTGGGCCAACAGATGTAGGCATGGTGCCAGATGATGGTGCTGTAGATGATGCTTCGCCTGCTACTGCTGCTTCTCGTTCCTTAAGTCGTCTGAAGCGTGGAGGTTTGTCCTGTCTGGGTGGCCGCGCTGGCCTCGGTCGCCGAGGTCTCTCCCTAGGACCCTGGCCACCTTCTCTTGGTTTCTTACCATCATGTTTAGGTAAACGCTGCTCCACATGTGCATTTTCTGAACGTGAGAGGTCTGCGTCTTCAGGTCTGAAGGTCTCCATGGGTTTAGAGGGCCAAGACAGGCTTTCTCTAGGCCCAGTTCGACGAAGGGGACCAGACCTTGTGGTTGCAGGTCGGTCTCTGCCACCACCTCGCCGATTGTATAGCCCACCGCGGCCACGGCGTGTCGGCTCCCCTTTAGGAAGAAACCCAGGTCTGGGTCTGCCGTCCTCCTCTCGAAGGAAAGTTTTATCTCCTGGATGGCCAGACCCGAACCCTGTCGCACCTCTCGGTGGCCGAGATTCAGGCAGTTCCCGACGCAGGGGTCTACTGGGTTTTGAAACAGGCTCACGATCAGAAGCACCGGTGTCACTAGCGGACTCTCTACCGACACTCTCTGAATCGGTGTCCGATCCACGTCTGCGTCTGCGCTTGGGTAAAACTTCAAAGTCTGAACTTTCACTGCGAGTTTCACTCTCCTCACGACAACGAAAACCAGTTGCTCCAGCATTGCTCAGCAGGTCCGATCGGGTACGTGGTTCTCTATAAGGATACTCGCCTCTATCCCCACGACTGCGTCCACGGCTCCCTCGTCCTCTCCCACCATAGCTGCCTCTGTAACTGCGTCCACGCGAGTAGTATTCTCCCCGCCCCCTGCCTTTAAAATTAGCATCAGCTGGTCCATCATGCTCCCTGTCCAGTTCTCGATCTCGTTCCCTATCTCTGTCCCTGTCTCGCTCCCTGTCTCGATCTCTCTCACGCTCCTCCCTACGATGGGATCGGGAGGGTAGATTGGACTCTTTCCGAGAGGGAAATTTTGGCTCATGCCGTTTCTCACTGGGTGGCGGTTTGCTTGTTTTTTCCTCCTGAACGTTTGCAGCTGCTGCTGTACTTATGGGGACCTGAGGCTCTCGCGCTTTGCTGGTACCAGCAGCCACCTTTTCAGCCGGTTCAGTCGTGTTCTCCTTCTGCACCTCACTGGAGAACTTTTTACCATCAGACACAACAGCTGCAGCAGATGAAGGAGTCTTGGTAGCTGTTCCTTCTTTTTTAGATCTCTCTCCACGATCGCGACGCTCCTCTTTCTCCCTTCTTTGCTCTCGCTCTTCCTTCATGTCCCGCAGCACAGGTTTCTTTATGGGCCCGGATCGCCTTAGTGGCCTCTCATTTCCGGCTCCTTCTCTCCTGCCGCCGCCTGAGCCACGGGAACCCCAGCGCAGATCAGTCTTTGGCTTGCTGGCAGCTTGTTGTGGGAGCTTCTCTGATTTGTGTGTGCTGTCAGTGGAGATGGGTGGAGTGGCTCTGCTGATAATTGTCGACCCCTGACCAAAAGAGCTGTCCTTTCTAGAACTATCCTCCAGTCGATCTGCACCTTCGGGGGGATCTAGTGTTTTCTGGGACATGCAAACACTATCAAATCTAGGCTCTTCCAGTTTAAGAGAGTGACTAGATCCTTGAGAGATGGTCCTTTTTAAAACAGCCTGCCCAATAAATTCTACTTCCTCTCCACCTGAAAGTACAGCTACTTCAGAATCAAAGGAAGAGATGACTGGAGTTCTGTCTGTATGTATGAGGCCTGAAACCTCCTCGGAAACATGACTGAAAGCTGAGAGTGGCTCAGATGCATCTCTAAAGAAATCGCTCTTGTTCCTAGACTCTATCGGACTGAGCTCCTGAGGATAAACAGCTGATAGTCCTCGTTCAAGGTCCAAACCAGCGTCCAGTCTAGCAAAATAAAAGAAGATATCATATATACAAATAGCAATGCAAGCAATTAAGGGTCAAGTTAGACAAATATTTTAATTACCGCTGAAAACTAATGTAATTTCTTTTTGGAGAAAGTTTCAAACTATAACAAAAATACTATATTCAAGTTTTTTTTTTGTTTTTTTTTTTTAAAAAGCTGCTTTTGTTGAAGTAAATATCAATTCATTGATTGATCATCTTTGATAAAAAAAAAAACAAAAAAACACAACCATAGTAAATCAATACATTCCAGTTAATGCTAAATAATTAAATCCATACAGACAAGTAAAACTTTTTTAACCTTGGCTCCTTGAGATCCTCCTGAACTTTAGGCGGGGTGACTGCTCTTAAGGGCTCAGTCTGTGGGTAAGGGTCTGAACCCCACACCATTCGTGGCTCGCTGGATATTCCATGTTCTCTTATTGGTCGCGTTAGGTGGTCAATTGAATCAGAACCAGAACTACTGTTATCTGTGGGCTCCCGGCGGACCAGCTGCTTTGGAGGCAATCGTCCTGACAATGCAATAAAAAAATGTTGAGAAAATAAGTTCATGGTCAAATATCTTGTTGGGAAACAATACTGTATATTTTATATTAGAGTGACGCAACATATTGAAAAATAAGAGCTTTATTAAAGCTTAAGCAAACAAACATCTACCTGGATGCATAGGAGGCATATCCATAGGTGGTCGTCCAGACAACATGCGTGGATCCATGTATGACTGCATCATGAGCCAGCGTGGGTCAAAGCCCATAGATGCCAGATGCTGATGGTGAGGACCCAAAGGCTGATATAAAGAGCGATGCTGAGGGGGTACTGAACTGCCTGATGGGGATACTGAACCAGCACCAGTCTGTTGTTGCTGCCACTGTTGTTGCTTCAACTGCTCCTGAAAAAAAAGAGGATGATCTTTGGTCATTTCATACATCAACACTCTAGGCGGTCTAAATATAGATTTTTCATTAGACCCAACCGATTTGATACTTTTTAAAGCATCCATTACACAATGAAAACAAAGCAGGATACAAGTACATACCTGCTGTCTGAGGAAGCGGGGTGGCAGAGATTTCTGGAATTGTTTGGAGTACCCGGATGGGAGAGAAGGGCGGATGGTGGCACCCGACTCAACCTCCTTGTCCAGCTGTAAATGAGGAACGTCTTCACTGACTGAGTGATCAAGCCGAGGCAATTGGGGCTCTTCAACTGCAAAAGTGATTTAGGATTGTATGAACAAGGAAATATTAATGCAAATTATTTTGCAATGTCAATTTAAATGTCGATTTAACACAGTTGCCATACACGGCTATGGAAGCCCTTCACCACCATACAAAATATAAAACCAGCACATTTTTTCTCATTAAGACATTATTTTCTCATTATTTTCAGACACAGTCATTATTTTGAGGTTCATAGTATGTTAAAATAACGAATTAGCATGTCAAACACCTCACAAAAATGAGAAACGACTTCAGAAAAAAAATATGCGCTGGATTTTAATTGTGGTGAGGACATGCTTCCATACACAGTGTATGAAACACTAAAATATTTTTACAATATTTAAGTCAATTTAGTGAAATTAAATACAGAAAACTGTTTAACTAATTAAACAAGATTCATCAACTCGCAGGCCCTCTACTATCTCGAACATCAGTGCATGCTTTGGGCGTGTTTGATGAAACTGCAGGATCCAAACTTCACACAGAAAGGACCATACTGCTTAATCTGGGGGACCATACTGCTTAATCTGGGTGATCAAACCAAGAACCTTTCTGCTGTGAGGCAACAGTGCTACTGGGTAAATGGGTCAAAATAGGATAATAAATTTGAGATTCAGTTAAAGCTAAATAGCTAGTATAGAGATTCTAAACTTCCTACATTAATGGCTAGATGAGCATAAATTCTTCATTGGCAGTTCCATGCATTTCTGCCAGGGTGGAATGACAGGATTATGTGAGTGGAGTCTTTGGAAAATAAATAAAAAAGTGCATTTGTAGAATTAATGGGTTCCGGGGGGAAAGCTGCACACAAAAACAAACATTTCATAAACGATGACATTCATCCGTCTTACCTTTGCATTCTTCACTAGTGAAGTATTCTCTTATTGGTGGTCTTTCCACCTGTACCTCCTCAATGACAAGAACATCCACATCAGATCCATGAGTTTCAGAAACAGTCCTGTGCACAGGAGGGCTGGGTTGCCTGGAAACAAATGGTGGTTCCTCCTCCACACTTGGCTCTGGTTCTTCTTGAGAAGAGATGGGCACAGGTGGGAGAAGTTGCTGTGCAGGAACAGCCTGAGTGGGTGAGATTTCAGCAGGCTGACTGGGCACAGTTTCAATCTCATCGGATTCGCCTCCCAGAGCAGGTGCACTCTGTTTCGATGGCTCTGGTGTGACAATGGGACGAAGTTTTTCATTGAGACGTTTGAGTTTCTCGGCACAGGCAGCCAACCTCTGCTCCTCCATCCGCCTTTCCTCTTCCTCACGCCGCCTCCGAGCACGCTCCACTGCCTCAGAGAGCTCAGATTGCTTTTTTCGTTTCTGTCTCCAGGCCTCAGAATCATCCTCACCACCAGTATGGACAGCGGAGAGTTTTGCTGTACGAGTAGCACCAGTTCCAGCTGATCTCCCAGTCTGTGTACAAAAACAACAAATCAGCCTACTTACTTTTTTTTTCAGGGTTGGCCAGAATAAAAACTGAGCTCCAGATATTTGTAGGGAATAGTCAAAGGCTTTTTAAAGTAAACATAGGAAGAACTTGCAAGATCCACACAGTAGGGACCTTGCTGTGAGGCATCTGTGGCAAAAGCCTGGTACCACCGCCATGTTTTATGGTAGGGTAGAATAAATAAGGCAGATACAAACAATTATAGCATGATTTATACTTTCCACATAAGAGTAAAGCCACTGAGCACAAAACTCGAAGCGGCATAAGCGTTTATAATCAACACGCACAAATCCTATATTCTGATATTTAGGTCCAGCCATACTGATTCTTAGTTTAAAAAGTATTTCTGAATGTCATTTAATCTGCCACCAAAACTACTTGAATATCAATAAATACCTGGTATTCTTGGGAAGGTGCTGTCTTGTTGATATATTGGGTCACACTGCCAGGAGAGGGACCCCTAGGGTCCCCACCATCTGCCCAGGAGCTTTTGCTCTCACTTCTTTCTTCTCCTTCTTTCCAACTCTCCTGCGAATCAGCATTGCGAGATCTCATGCGTTCCATTTTATTCACCCACTCCCTGTGGACAGAAAACAAGTTAATTTATTTGTGAGCAAACAATAAGCAATACGAACGAACAAGAATTCTAGCCAATTTTTGGTAAATTAGAGTAATATTTAACGAGACAGTAATATTAAATGAGTTTGAAAAATCTTGAATACTGAAGTATAAAAGCTTAGTTAACTATTTTTATAAACACAAAATACAATCATGTTGCTGAGTGACAAACAATATCTAAGCAGAATCGAAAACTTTCACAACCATTTTATAATAATAGGTACAAAAAAAATCCTCACCAGTTGTCTCCCTTTTCCTTAGCTGTATGATTTTCCTCATCATCACTGAAGTTTAGTTTTTCAGTATAGTCCACTTCCATTTGAGCACCTGATGAAAAAAAACCCAAATGTTTCACTAATACTACTTCCAAATCTGAAATTAATAACAATAATAAAAAAAAGAAATGTCAACATTCAATTATGCTACTATACAAAAAATGCCCTACCAGCCCAGCCCTCATCAGCCTCAGTGTCTAGATTGTCAAGTTCCTTTAACTCAGATGCACTAACAATGGAGGGTCGATCAGGATCCAGAAGCCATGACTGTGGTGGGGCCAGGGGTGGCCTGCCTCCAGGCCGTGGTCCCCTTTAAATAAAAATGAAGAAAAAACACACATAAGAAAATGTTTAAAAGGTTATGTAGTTGTTACAACTTCTCAAAAAGAAAAATTGAATGTTTGATTTATATTAACTGCAGATCAATTTAAATATTGCACTAGATATCTCATTTAAATGCGTAATTACAAACACGTAAGTCTAAAGAAAACTAAATACATTCAATTTTCACTCATTTGAATAAAGAGACGATACAGTCCATTTCAATCGCGATTCTGTGCAGAATACTCACTTTGAGCCATCTTGCAGCCCAGGGTATCTGAAATTTCCTTGTACAGGTGCATATGGCATACGAGGGTATGCATGAAACATCTGCAAAAATAACATTGCATAAAAATAGGTTCCTTAATAACATCACACTAGATATGAAACCAATGATATTTTAGTACTTGACTAATCTGACGATTCACTTTTTGTCACACCCTCAATTTCTACCCTAAAACAAAAATCTGAGACTGAATCAAAGTTCCAATATGAATACTTGCAATTATGCTTATTTAAGTTTACAGCTAAAGTCTATACATCCATAGCTTTAAAACTGCTTAATTCTATTTATGGTCACAGTGGAACACACCAAGCAAACACCACAATAAAAAAGATAATAATTTTTCAAATAATTGTGCAAATATGTAACAAACTCCATCCCAGTAATGGGATCTAATACGTTTCTGAAGTCAAGAGAGAGAACATAACTAGACAAGTAACTATACAACAACATTCAAGAACAAGATGGAAAACAAGCAAAATAAATAAAAAGCAATTAAAAGTATCAAGTATAAAAATGTTTAAAAGTATATTCTATTTGATTATCTGGTGGTCAGTTATAATAATGCTTCTCATTGGAAAAAAAAGCCTTGAACTTTTCTTTAGCCCCCGCCCCTCCAAAGAAATTTCAAACCAAAGATAGTGTAGTGTGAACTCAGCCTTAAATACTCCTACACTTCTGAAAAAGTTTCAGTCTCACAAGATTAAGCGCAGGATGTGAAATACAGCGTGAGAAGTTTATTCACTGGGTTGCCAGATGGCATTTATTTATACAAAAACAATCCTCAGTGTTTTTGACTCCCAGACAACTGAACTCTGTGAGCGAATTTCTCAACAATAGTAAAATTCTTTTTTATTTTAATATTAGCCAGTTGTCCCCTCCAACTTAGTTTACATAATTCGAGCCATCTCAACGATGTGATGGAGCTCAACATTATTTTTGCAAGATCCTTCATGAAATCCCTGGAACAGCAAATTCTAAAAAACGTAATTTGTATTAGCAAAGGCTGGATATTGGTACTTTTACAGAGGGTTAAACAAAACAAAATTACTATGGCAGCTGTTATTAATAAATAGAATTGGCATACGCTGACCGGCCACATTTACTGACAGGAACCAAGCTAAGCAAGGCAAGAATTAGTAAATCAGCTTACAATGTTGCCTCAAGTTCCTGTTCTTTGTGGACAGTTCTACTGATCCTGCAGTTTAGGTTTTATGTATAACCATCCACACACTAAGTTTGATGTAATTTGCATTTCGAAAAGCCTATAGTTTATATTTATTATACAAACTTATTTACATTCTGCCCCTTCTCCTTTGAACAGAACTCTACCTTGAGCTCAGTTGAGTGGAAAAAAACATTTGAGAGAAAAAAGCCCAATCATAGCAAACACCTACCACCACAAATTACAGTTTATTATTTAACATTCATATCTGGATGAACAGGGGTTATATGTATGTAGAGGTATTTAAATGTGCTACGTGTGACAACAATAATAATTATTATTAACAATAGTGTGTGTGTATGTGATGGACTGGAGACACATGCAGTGTTATTGTGAGCCCAGCACCCATTAAATAAAACTGGGATGTGCCCCTGTACCCCCATGATGACTTACATAAGGTGGCATCAATCCTCTAAACTGAGCATGGAACTGAGAAGGTTCTCCTCCAGGTGGCTGTCCACCATTGATTTTATGCTGGGGGGCTGAGACCGGAAGCCTGTCTCTAGGATCTCTTTTGTCTTTGTTGTCCAAAGCAGAAGATTTCCCAGCAATATCAGAGTCGTCTGTGGGGGATGGGGTACCCCGAGCTGGCCCTGCCTCCTCAGAAATCTTGCTGTCCATCTCTGAAGGGCTGGTGGCCACATTTAAATTTCTACCCCCACCTTCCCGCCAGCTGCCCACATCTGTAAAAGTAAAATAAGAACAGCAAAAAGATTATAAATTCTTGTATCAAGAAAACACAGGTGTGTGGACACGGGTTAAACGATTGCGATTCTTACTTTGAGGTCTGAGGCTAGGGCCTGGTCCATAAGGCTCCTCTTCCTGTTCGCCTGCTTTCTCCGCTTCACCTGCAGCCTGCAGGCTGGGAAATTCCTGGTGGAATTGGCTGTTTATACGTAAAGATCCTATAACAAGATAGAACAGATCGATTTGATTTCTCTGCTTACTGAGACTTCATCAATATAATCTATAAAGGGTTAAATTTGTGACAGAAAATAAAATAAGCTTAAAAAAAAAGCATAAGCATAAAAAAGCATAGTGTACACAAGGTAAATTTATGTCAGCCATTCAAAATGAAATTCAAATCACTTCAAGTAATTTATTTACTTAAATATTTTATACTGTGCTTACACAGCAGTCATATTCAGAAATATCACTCATTGTCAGGTGTTAGCCTTTACATGCACCTTATAATTTTGTTATAGTTAAAAGAATTTATTTTTTTAATTTTACGACTAACCATCAAGTGGTCCAGACTGCTTGTTGTTGGCCCAGGAGCGGCTGCTAGTTGGAGGGACTTCAGCCACTTGAGTGACAGCAGGCTTTGGCTGTGGCTGTGGCTGTGGGGGTGGAGGGGTCTCCTGTTGTCTATAAACACAAACCCAGAAGCTGGCACTCAGAATTAACTGAATATGAAGAGTTATATAGAAACCTTCTTTAAAAAACTATGATAAAATCAAATAACCACAACTATGAAAATTGTTTCAGTGTTTAAACAAAAAATTAGTTACGCTTTTCATGGCTGGAAACCATGAACAGACCTACAATACTGATTTCTAGATGCAAATTTTGCCAGTTTTTTTATTTAATCAATTATGCAATAATTAGCAATAAACCTCATGCTCAAGTTTTACCGTTCATCTCCAGCCTGGTCTGGTTTTGAAGCCCAGCCACTGCCATCCTTAGGAACGATGCTGACGTTGGGGTCATTGCCTTTGTTCTCGGCTTTCAGACTGGGCAAATTGGCCGGAGGGGGCATACGCCGACTGACAGCAACTTTGCCCAAACTCTGGAGTCCATGTCTGGCAGCGACTAAAAAGACAGAGGGGAAAAAACAGGAAAAATAAGATAGCATTAAATTCAAGCTAAATAGCCAAGAAAAAGCCATAATTAATAAAAAGCTTTAGTTCTACTACTAACAAAACCAAAAAGCCTAAGGGCAGAAATTTGTGCCATGATTAGAGAGACTTCAGAATCAGTAAAACCCTACTGTTCTCTCAGAGCTCAGAGGAATGCAAGGAGTCACTCAAGGTAGCCAACAACCTAATCTGATGCGTGAAAAGAAAGCTGGCACTGAATGAACCAATGCAAAATACTCCCACCAGACTAATCACATTCCACTCAAATGAGTAAAGCATCCAATAAGAATAAGTAGATTTAAAAGCAAATTAACTTCATCTACACACAATTACACCTAATTTATTAAAACACTGAAACCCCAAACTTTCATTTGATCAGGAACACAAACAAATAAACATTGCCAGGGCACATACCTGCAGTTTTCTGGGTTTCCAAAGACTTGCCCTTGTAAGTGTTGAAGAGGCTAAGGGTTGCATACTTTGTTTTGCCATCCTTTGCCTTGGTGCTCTGCCCTGACTTCTCTGACATTTCGCTGGAAACTCATCGAGTCTGGTCCTCCGGTCTCACCCCTCAGAACCAGGCTTCTGCACATAGAAAGCATAGGATTTGAATATATAAAGGCCAAAGCTAAAAGGCAATTTACCCTGTCCCTGCATGGACACCAAGCACACCAGTAATCGCCTAATCAGTAACTACACTGATCTTTAAAGTAAAGATTAAATTTCAGTTTAGTGCTTTAAAGGCGATTGTTGTATACATGAACGTGTGTGTGTGTGTGTGTGTATATATATATATATATATATATATATATATATATATATACACACACACACACTATACACATAGCAATGTTATGCTGCACAGAACTGGAACAAACTGCCAGACTTCTCAAATATAAAAATGTTTAAGTCTTCTCTCATGGCTCTCAATGCTTTTAAATACTTTTTCCTATATTAAGCAATTTGAATTGCCACTGTGAATGAAAGGTGCAATACAAATAAATTGCCATGCCTTACATGTGCTGCATGGTAACTGGAAAACTGAATAAACAGGTTTCAAAATGGTCAAAATAATCTATGTGCAAAGTACCCATATCAATAGAGAATACATTGTATCAGTTTATTTGATGCGACAACTTTAATCCAATACAAAACATAGGCACAAGAATGTTTTGGGCCATTATATGTCTATTGACCCCGACTGAGTTACGTTTCAACTGTACCAATAAGATGATCTTTAACCTCAATAACTAATCTTAGTTAATGTGATTTTTTTAAATACTTTGTTAATGTTTGTTAAATATCCTCCAGTCACATAAGGAAAAAATAGTGGGTCTGGATCTTCAAGGTCTCTCCCTTACTTTGGGGGAATTTCCTTGCCAGTGTAACCCTAGGATTGCTTAACAGATGATTTTAGTCTGTCTTTTAACCTTTTTAACATTTATTGCCAATTGAATTTGAACTGCAAGTGAAAAGATGCAGTTGGATCTTCACAGTCAACAAACAGTGAGCGGTCAAACAGAACCATTGTACTCCCTCGGTCTCTCAACAACATTTAAAATTGTTATATGCTAATTTACTCACTAACTGAACACAAGCACACTAATAGCCAGGCATCCACATAGGCAAAATAGGCCAGTTTTAAGTTACTACCCAATACAGCCACTGTTTCCTCATCTGGTCAAGTGTCATTGCTGCAGCACAGCCTTGAAAAACAACCATATAAACCAATCACAGCTTCCGAAATGGGTGGAATTTCAATTCAATGCGTAAGTAACAATTTAGAAAACAAATGACCAATTTCAACTGTTCATCATAAAAGCAGAGAGATGTGTACACACACAGATTTCATAGTCTTGTAATATAAGCTGTCCTTCAAAAAGAAGAAAGTAGATGTTATACTTAATACGACACAGATTTGGTCTGAATTTAAATAAGTTCAAATCTGTAGCTTTCATTTTGTAATGATAGAAATGCTTCTGGAATAACGAATGAATTTACTTTTTCATCTTACTGCACAACAATACATTTCAATGAGAATTTCAAAACAATATGGCATTTGCCTTTTTTCATAAGTCAAACAGAAACTTTCAATGATACAGACTTTCTTTAGAGCGCCAATATTAAATACGGGTTGCATTATTTTGACATGGCACCACCTGCTTCTAGAAGTGGTTATGATTTAAATCAACACAAACTGAGCCACTGCTCAATTAATACTACAGGTTAATTTACAATTAAAGACAACTTTGATTGAATAACCAGTCAGTTACGACTTAAATAAATTCCTCATCCATAAATACACCATGAACACAGACTTCCTTTCGTTTCTATCCTTGTTCTGACACTTCCTTCAGTCCCTGGCACATTTGCATTACAATGACAAGTGGGAGCCAATACATTTCTCAAGGGGAATCCAAGTGATCGTCCAAACAGAGCATGTTCCCCTTAGGGGACAAGCCAAAGTCAATAACTATTCTAGATAGACCACAGTTTTTTTTATAATAAAACAGCACTTCAGTCTAAAACAATATAAAGGGCATGAATCATCATGTTTATCTTTCAGTTTACTAATCTGATAGGATACTGATGGAGCCAATAAAAAATGTCATTTGCAAAGTCTTTACGGGAAAAAAAATGCATGACCACATATGCCTTTTGGGGGAAAAATACAATAATTAAATATCAATTTCATCCTCCATTTTTTGACATTCCAAATGCCCTTGAAATTCTGAAAATTACAGCTGTGAATACAGATGGGGTTAATTAGAGTTGAGCAAAGCAATTATCCTCTATCTGGTCCCTAGGTGCAGGGATGTAGGTTTTATTGACTGAATAGGTAAAATGCAAAGTATGTTGTTGTTTGTGTGTATCAATAGTCCAATGGTGAAAAAAGTATTCAAAATAATTCCAAATTGATTTTTAATTTACATGTATTATATGTTCATCATTTCCATGCTAAAGTCAGCTTTTGTTGAGCGATTGTTACACAAGCAGTTAAGACAGCAGACAATACAACAAAATACACTATTAGCTGAACCTTTGTAGGCAAGACGTTTTTATATCAAATAAGGACTTTGTACATTTTGCAAAATGACATGAAGTCAAAGATTTTCTCTGACTAATTAACCATGTAGCATAAAGACAGTAAGATTTTAGCCTGTAGTTGTTTAAACAAAAAAAATTAATGCATGTAGGCCGTCTATATGTGAAATGTTTTAATTTACCGTATTGGCCAGAGTATAAGCCGTACCCTTAATTTCGAGAGGGATTCAGAAAAATATATAAAAATTGAAAGAATAAAACTTTATCTAGACCTATTATCTTTGGGCTGGTGTGGTGGATACTGGGCTCAAAGCTCACGGCAATTGTCGCTAGATGGTGCAAGACGTTGCTTCAGAACTTTTGTATGAGGGGGGTGGTGCCGGGGGCACCCTCGGTAAGAACAGAGACACGGAATGGCCAGAGGAGGTGACGTTGGCTGGGTCGGTATGAGATGATAATAAACCCAATAACCACTTATTC
>JAOTRQ010000023.1:978902-994726 GCA_028565875.1 Hoplisoma paleatum
CCGAAATACTCTGGGATCGGTAACGATCCACAGAGTGACCCAGGGTCGATTTCGACTGGAGGGTAAAAATCATCATTATCAAAGTAAGTTATAATGTTGTGAGAGTTTACTGTCTTAAGCACTAAACGGTTTAAGAGGAACTTGTTCAGGGGCCCAACAGTGACGTAACTACAGCAGCACACTTGGTTCGATCAATATTAATAACAATGTTGGGATCAATCCTTCCACCACTACTGGAGAGATATTAATGGTCTACAGATCAAGTGGTTCAAGAAAGGAACTGAGGTACTGATGTTCGACCCAACATATGATTTACTGTGGCTCAAATTGCTGAAGTTAATGCTGTATAAAGATGACAGTTTGTCATCTTTGTGTTTTTACTAAAACACTATTTGGTCTAAAATATTTTAATCTATTATCTATTTTAATCTACAAATTGTATCTTTTGATACAAATATAGCTTGTTTACTTTAGGCCCAGTATGTTGCGTTGGACCCGATGTGACTCTGACTTTCATCCATATGTCAGGACATGCTTAATTCACGTCAATTCATCTGGTCTATAAAAAAGTGCAAAAAATCATTACAAACCAATGTACACAAAGGAAGTGAATAGTGCTATAAAACATTGATGATGTTGTGATTTTTATTATAGTGTTTTATTTTTGCATTGTTTTCAGAAAAATCAATGTGCACTTTTAATTTAATAGCAAACATTCAACAAAACAGATAGTTGCAAGTTTAATATCGTATGAAACAGATGATCACGCCCTACTGTAAACATAACCGACCGTGTTCACCAATGGCAGTGCACACCAGGCCGAATTGTACTTGACTGACTGGTCCTCGGACCACTGGGTGTTAAGCAAAATTCTAGATTTCCGCGTGGCCAGAATCCAATCACATGTAACAAATGGGGCGGGTTTGTTCTTTGCACGAGGAAACTGTCGCAGCTGATTTGTTTGGACTTGAAATCCAACCAATGTATTTATTTAGCAGGCTGGCTTTCGGTGGCGCGTCAGCCTATCAAACTGGCGTCTGAGAAAAATTTACGGTTTTGGGTGTGACAGAAATGATCGGCGCGAATAATAACCAATGATTGGTAAGATATGGGCGTGGTCTAGGCGTCGAACGCTTTACCAAAACATCTTGTGGGGGTGGTTTGTGTCAGTAGGCTCCGCCCTCTGGCCGGTCTGCAGTTTCACAGAAATACTGTTGTGTTTCATAAAAATGCACTCAGATGCGACAAGTAAGTATATAATATTTAATAGAGCATTTTTCATGGTTGAAAGTGATTGTTCGTGGCAAACTTGCATGCAGGTATATCTCGCGTATTTGTTTTTTGCAGGAACGTCTTTTTAAGGGTTTGACGCATTTTGTGAGGTTAATACCAATGAAGGAAGAGATTGGAGACTTGTTATTGGCGCTTTATTAGCATTCAATGGCTACACTTCTCTTAGACATAACCTAAGTCGTTAATGTAGCGGTTACAATCAGTGTGGCGTCTTTTTGGTGCAAGTATTTTCTCTGCGAAACAATTTGGTCAAGCTATGAGACAATGTACTTATAGTCCAATTATCGTTAATACATTGGGAATCTTCGTTAACGGTAAAACTACGTCATGCATCCAGGCGCACTGTTATACAACGAGAAGAACGTTTACTAAACGATAAACAGGTCGAGAAATTTGTAGGAGGTGAAAATTGTGACGCAGTTGGGTAGATGCCTTTGTGTCTTGCATGAAACTGCTCTCACGGTCTGAATCAATCGATAACTATCTAACTAATAACACAATGAACACACAAGCCGCACGATTTGATCAAACGAATTTGTGGCATTTGTCCTACGTTCATTATTTTCAGAAGGGGCCACTGTTAAACTGTTGCACTTGGAATTCTGGGAGTTGTGGTCCTCAAGCTCATGAATAAGTCTGTTTAGTTTACAATGTGAACTACAGACCCCAGAATACCAAGCAGCTTTCTTATACTTTTTAAACTCGTTGCAAGTTGTCCGTGGTGATATTTGTGGACGATATTTATTATTAAGCGAGGTTATAATGTCTATATAAAGTCCTATGGTGGTTTACACATGTATTGTATAGTCAAAATGAATTGTAAATACAGACCACACGAAGCATTTGTTTTTCTATTGCGTTACCTCAGTTTCTTCTGCTTCTTGACGCTGCGTCACAGATGTACATATTGTTTATTTGTCTTCCATTATGTCTTGCCTTGTATAAATGTACATATCAGTTTAATTAAGGTTCCATTTTATTGGAATTTGGTACAGTTTGATGCGAGTCTCAGGTGTGTTTATTCTCAGTATGCTGATATTGTGACCCATTTATTTTCTGGATGCTGCCAGTATTTACTCTAAAACGTTTTGTTATGTAATGATTTGTATGTACACAATATGAATACAATAAACTGTGAATCGTGTCTAGTACATCTGAACTACTCACAGCAACAGTCTGGGTTCGATGTCCAGGATGCTTTCTATGAGGAGTTTGCATGTTCTCCCTGTGACCATGTGGATTTCAGTCGGCTTCCCCCATCCACAAAGATGCAGTCAGGATAGTAATAAAGGTGAATGTGTGTGTCCTGTTATGGAAGGGTGCTGGGATTTTCTGTGCTCTGATGTGAGATACCAGCAATATTCCCCTCTTTTCCCAATTTCGGTTAGTGTAGAAGCAGTTAACAAAGTGTGAGTATTTTTATAGGGTTACTTTATTATAATGGTTATTATATATCTAAACAAATCGAATGGTGATGAAGCAATATGATTTTTGATATTACAATGATGATTTGTGGACTGAGGATGTTAATTGTTGTAAATTTGCTTGTTAGATGTTGATTGATTAAATACATACCTGGTAGATATTGGTAAACAAAAACCTATTTCTATAACTGACTAAAGTTATTTGGCAGCTCTTTGATATACTCATCTATTACCAATTTACGTAATTATTGAGAAGTCTCTTTTTTGTACCCCGGGTCTAAAACACAAATTTGCAAAATTAAAAATATCAGGTGGTTGACTGATTCTTTTCAGCACACCGAATATCGCAAATCTGATGAAGATTGATCAAACTGCCAGCCTTGATTGTCTTAAACAGACCATATATTAAGACTACACCAATAAAAAGCAAAAAGAAAAAAGAAAAAGAAAAGTAACACCGCTTTCCGATACTGAATTATCAAGCTAAGTCATTGTAGTGGTATGTAGTGCTATTGTTTTAGGATTATTTAAAACCATGAAACTGAAAATCATAAAAATGAGTTAAACCAAAAACCATGCAAAGTCTCAGTCATCATTCCATGGTATGAAGCTTAAGTGCGACTGTGTTATGAAGCAAGAAAGCTGTCCAATAAAAAGGCAATTCATGAAAACCCTTCAGGATGGCTGAATGAAATACTTTGTCATATGTCTAAAATAAACTGGTCCAGTCTTTTTTGTTGATCATAGTTTGATCTAAATAGTTGATCAATTGTTGGTTTTAATGTTTAAATGTCCAGTTGAGTTTAGAGCACAGTTACATGTTACATACATTTAAATACGTATATGGGAAATTTTTCAATTATGGGAAACTTTTGATGATAGCCATTTGACATTTAAATCTGAAATTTTAGGGAATATGTATGTTTTGGACTGGAGATTGGAAATTGAAGAATGCTATTGCGCTTTCATTGCTAGTTCCAAGCCTGCAAAAATTGTCAAATAAGGTATGTGATCCAGAATAAGTGGATAACAACTAAATATAGGCACAGCCGAAAAATATCGGTGTTGGTGGGTCTCCACTAGTAGAGGGATTTTTTATTGTGGTACACAAGTGTTGAGTGTGAACTCAACTGATAGCTGGGTTGCCTATGGGACTAGTTACCTCATTCGGTAAAAAACACATTTACACCAGAAACAGCAAAGATGCTCAATGTCTCGGCAAGGATTAGATGGATCTTTCACTTCATACTTGGTGCTGGTGACCTCTCACTGTCAAATGAAAACTTCTGAGGTATCTGGATTGAAAGTACATGGAACAAAAGTGTAGTGGTCTCTTGCCAAGGTTGGATGTAATTAAAGGTTTGTTATTCCTTATGGATGTAAATTGATGTGTAGTGTTAAGTCAAATGTAATTTCCAAACTTGTACTGAAATTATAAATTGCTAAAACAAGTTCACTCATTACAATGAGCTTACAAGAGCTGCACAAGTGGCGAGTCACTGCCCCAGAATTTAAACCTTAAAGCCCATTTTGCTGAATTATGCTGTTGATCACATAATGAACACGAGAACCAGGCTTTTTATGTCATGTCTGCATATTGTCAGGCACACTAGACACTTTTTTGCACTGGCTTGGTTGATTGTTTTTATGAGGCTCCCCCTACAGGCCTGGAGAATATTTTTCACTGACATAAAGACAAGCTGCTTATAGAACTGTTTATATAATTCCTTATATATTTCCACAATTATAGTCCTATTGAATTTTGGATTTTACAGATTATAATAGTAGTAATGTTTGGTTTATGTTTATTTTGTGCTTGCATATTTTAATACACTTAGATTAAATGTCAGGAACAAGACATTGGTAGGCTGTTTTATTTCAGTTCTGCCTCGTGCATTTTACCCAGCCCACAAAGGATGCGTCCATCGAAGGATGCAGATCCTGAATTGGTACGCACCATATGAGATTATTTGTTCACAATATCTTATTATAAAAACACTATTATATATTACATATATAACATACATATATAAGTACATAAATGCTTCAGTAATGACTTCATGCTATTTGTGGACAAACCCAGATCTGCAGTAATGCAATCGAATAGAGTAGCTAGACAGGTAGATATAACTTACACACAGCCTCTGAATTCTAAGTTGTGTTTATTCTGAGCACTCTAACAAACTGCGGAAGTGCCACTCCTGATCACTACTGGGGGAGTGTCCCTGGGTAGTGTCCATAGTGTTTGCCATAAAGCAGGAGTTGTCAGCAGTGGGTTTGGGCTGCCGTCTTGTGAACTGGCAAGTGCATTTTTTTCTACAGACCTCAAGGCTGAGAGAACTTTAATGCATCCTATAACGACTCATTTAACCATCTAACTAATTAATGTAACTAATTAATTAACTGAAAAGTTTCACTTAAAAAGTTTATTTTAAAAGCTGTGATGTATGATTGAAATATGTGAACGTTCTGTAATTATAAAGTAAAATCACAGGTAGGGGGCTAGTATGGTATATATTGGTTGGTTAATATTGTGCTTTAGATTCTTGGTGCTTGGTTAAGAGTTAAAAATTTTTAACTAAAGATTTTTTCTTTCTCACAGATTTTCAGCTGAACTCCCACTTGTCCACACTGGCCAGCATCCACAAGATCTACCACACACTGCACAGGCTGGTAAAAATACCTGTTACTTTATTCTTATATTAACACACATTTTGTTTTAGTCTGACATTGGTTTGTGGGAAGTTTTTAATTCCATCAGGTGTGTGTGCGTGTGAGGGTTGTTTTATGTAGCTAGACTTGAAATTTTAAAAACATGGTTGGCACTGACCTCCTTTAATTCCTGTGGTGTTTTCTCAGTGGTACAGCTCACCCTAAAACGTGTGGTCCATGCATATATCCATCTTCAATTTATGCGCATACACATAAATCTGAGCCAGTGCCCCAGAATGCTGATAGCAAGCATCTTGTTATAATGTAGCTTATGATTAATAGTACCAAAGTTGTGTTAAATTTTCCATTACCATTACTATAACAGTAATAAACACTTTTCAGAATGTTTCATATGTGGACCTAGTGAGAACATGCTGATGATGTGAATGCATTGGGAGCAATACTGTAATAAATTCTCGAAAATGTCTTATAAATGTTGGGTCTAGAGAGTTTAACCAACTGAGTTGTTTTCACACAATAAAATTGATACAGCTTATATGTGTGTGGCAGTTTTTTAAGCAGTAAATGTACTGTATTCTTTTCGACTCATGCCTCAAGGTTAAAAGCAGCTCAGTGCGTAGCTAACAGTGAGAAGGTCCGAATATATTCCCAGGTGTAGCGTTCGGACTCCTTTCAATTGGGTGTGAATTTTGCATGTTTTCATTCCCTCCAGCAGTTTGAAAAAAACTTTGTGAGCTGTAATGGAAATACAACAAATCTGTGTTTAACATTAAAGACTGGAACTGAGTAATCTTTTGTGCGCTTATGTAACCAAGAATGTAAAGCATGACAAATCCCATTTATGCTTTTACATTTCACCAAAGAATTTCACCAAAGCCAAACCAAAAAGGTTTATAGGGCATCCCGCTTACAAGTAAGATATCACCAGTAGTTCTACCAGATTACATTGGTAATTGTCTATCGACATATAGCAATAAAATAACAAACACACACTGGGATGCTCTTTGGTTGTTTACACAACTTTGTCCTGTTTGAAACAGCACTGAAAGTGCAATAAAAGTGCAATATCTCTTACCTTCAGACATTTGTATATACATTTCAAATATATTGTATCGGATATGATTATGCCCTTTACATTTCTCTATTCGTTGTTAGTTTTGTACTGCTGTTGCTGCTGGAATCATATATATTGGTAATATATCTGAAGGAATATTTTTAAGAACTTTTGAGAAAATTCAAGATTTTGTTACCTTGTTTTATTTACGTTGTTCTTTGTATGTTAGTCTAGATTTATGCTATGGATATGGGCTATTGTGATTTTGTCTCCTGTTCTTGGGCCTCATGGGGTTCTTGTTTTAGAGGTGAAACAGCATTTGTGAAGGTTAAAGATTGTACATTAAAAGAGAGACAGCCTCCTACTTTAATGAGCCTACTCCTATACTGCTCAGAAGTATATAATTGCTTTCTACAGATTTGGACTGCAAGTTTTTTTTACTGTATGTCTCCTCCCCCATAGAATCTGACTGAGGACGTTGGTCCAGACGATCACTCCACAGGTATGGACATTTTTACGGCTATGCACAGAATTAGTTCAACATCTTAAGGCATGTTGAAAGGTTTTTGTGGTTGTGTCTTCCTTTTTTAACAGCCTGCTACTCAAAAAGTATGCCCCCCAGGAAAAAGAGGAGGCCCACTGCAGGAGAGGATGTGTCTGCCAAAAAAAGCAGACAGGACAAGTAAAGTTTTAAAATCCTCATTCTCTTTATCGGTGCATTAATTATATTATTTGGTAGGCCAGTATTATCTGTGGTCATACGCACTGCCTATAATTCAGTCCATCTGTCTATCATATTGCCAATTAGCTGTTTACAGTGGTGTGAAGCAAAATCTCTTATATGACAGATGAATTATCTGCTCAATCCAATTAAAATGTAACCTCTAGATTGAATAAAGCATTTAAGCACACATCTATATTTTTTTTTCTTTTGTTCTTTTACCCCAGTTTTTTAATTAGGTAGACGAAGCCAATTACCCACTTAGCTATTAATTGAGGAAAGTTAGGGCCAGCAACTGCTTACTCCAAGGCTAAAAAATCTGCTTAGCTCTTAGATCGCTAATGATGAGATACAAACTTTTTAGCATTGAATTACCCGTATTATCTCTTTGGAAATTTTGACTCAATCAATGGTTACTTTCCTTACGCTTAATGTGTTATGTATATATCTGGACCCACAGCTGCTGAAGGGGGCATGGGGAGAAGCAACAGAATGAACAGATCATCGTCTCACAGATGATCAATTACTTTTAAGTATTGGAGATTAGGGGGATCGGGTAGTACTTTGAAATCTTAGTTATGACGTGGTCACGTTATTTTGCTGAAAGATTCCATTTGTCAAAGGAAAGATAATCAGCTTGTATTTGTGTAGATCATCTGCAGGGTATTTATATACCAATCAGTTGAGAGTGCCTTCCACACCTTAGAAACTCACCAACCCAGCTCTCAAAATATGACGTATTTCGTTTCAAGTTGCAGCGTCTAAAAGTAGAAAGAGGTTATAAAAGAATTTTTAATTTATAATTTCTGATTGACTATTGTCTCAATAGTAAGCCTATTCGGTAGCCAATACCCAATTGCAAGCCCCATTACTATGTTTGTAATTAATCCATTAATTTTTAATTAGTTTTGAACAGTTGTTTGTTTGTTTTCAGTGTGTTTAGGAAACAGGATTCCCATATCTGTGAGGCTGAGGCATTTTCCAGTAAGAGATGCCTGGAGTGGTTTTATGAGTATGCAGGTAAATCTCTGAACAGTCCTTTTTATCAATGTGTCTGATGAAAAGAATTATATTATTATGAAGTTTTATTATACTTGGAAATCCCTAACATAAAAAGGCTGTGTCATATTTGTCATATTCATTTGCCTTTATGTATGTATTTGTGTCAGGTTGTGATGATGTGGTTGGACCGGAAGGCATGGAGAAATTCTGTGAAGACATAGGCGTAGAACCAGAGAACGTAAGCTGCTAATATAATGTTGTTATTAACTGTGTGGAAGGACATTCTAAATGCTGCAATGTTGCTACTAGTTTAGTACAAACATTAGAGTCCTTAGCAACAAAAGACTCGGAGACTAATCGTATCAAGAACCCAGTATCATGAATCTTATCACATCATGAGTGTATCATTATATCCACAATATACTGTATGTTTACTTCATATTCAGATGTTTTATAAATGTGTAGATTAACATCTGTTTGTGAAACTGGTTGTGTGTATGTTTGTGAAGGTGGTGATGCTGGTACTAGCCTGGAAACTAAATGCCCAAAGTATGGGCTACTTCACCCTACAGGAGTGGCTTAAAGGAATGGGCTCACTTCAGTAAGACTTTTTGTTCAATTTGGGGTTTTCTGCAAATCACCACTATTTAATGTTACATATAAAATTGAATATAAAGTACGTCTGTATTATCTACCTAAACCTCTTACAATGCTTGTTCCTTCTTTCTCTTTTAGATGTGACTCAACTGAAAAACTCAGGAACTCTTTAGACTACCTGAGGTCTATCCTCAATGATGCTACCAGTTTCAAGCTCATTTACCGATATGCCTTTGACTTTGCTCGGGTGAGTGCACAATCATCATTGTTAGACGTTCCTCTATGCTGGGTGTCATGCACTCATTTTCATGACCAATGAACTAAAACTGTTACTACTATTAAAAAATCATTATTACATTTGATAAGTCATGTATTTAGTTACATGTCAATTCTAAATTCTTGAGTAGTTGAGAAGATTGTGTCAAAAGCATGACAAAAAATCTAAAAATAAAAGTCTCATCCAAGTATTAGTTAGGACCCCTCAATATTTAGGGTCTATCAGTACAGGTTGCTCTGTCTACGATTTTATTAGGATACAGCCCAGGTGTCAGTGTCTATGTACAGTGTTTGTTCTATTCTGGAGTTCCAGAACAATGACCAAACAAATAAAAATATTAGACAGCAAATAACACAAATAAACACGAAATGCAGTTTATAAATGAAGGTATTTAAGGGAATTAAGGGAAATTCAAACCTACAAGGTCCCGTGTGAAAAAATGATTGCCCCCTAAACCCAATAACTGGCTAGGCAACCCAATAACTCTTTGTATTGTAATAAACCTCCACAGCACTGTGAAGGAATTTTGTCCACTCACATTTGCAGAATTGCTGTATTTCAACTACTTAGGAAGGTTTCTGAGCATGGACTACCTTTTTTAGGTCATCCCACCGCATCTCAATCAGATTCAGGTCAGACTAGGCCATTCCAAAGTCTTAAACATTTCTCAAGAAGATCTTAAACATTTGTGTGACAAACACGCACATTAATAACAAATCGAGAAAGATGCAAACAATTTTTCACACCACTCTATAAAAGGGTGTGAATGTATATTTAAAACATTAATAACATATAAAATATATTTTACCTCAGAGTGCTTTGCTTTATGTGCTGTGAGTGAGGCTGTTAGCTAGACTGTTAGACCTAGAACATTAAATGGCTAAATATCTAGAATTGTTTGTATGTATCTGTTTTATATCTTTTCAGGAGAAAGATCAGAGGAGTTTAGATTTAAATACTGCCAAGTGCATGCTGGGACTTCTACTAGGGAAGATCTGGCCACTTTTTCCTGTGTTTAATCAATTTTTAGAGGTGCAGCATTTACATTTTATTCTCATTGTAATAATTTCATTTAAAGTAATCTTACTAATTTAGTTTTCTGAAAATAATAATTTCTTTAGAAAGAACTTATTTGGAATGTTTTGTTTTGTTTCATTATAAAAGGGAAATAATATTCATATATCTCCTGTACAAGGGTTGTAAAAAGAGTTTTATTAATTTTAGTTTATTTTGGTTTATTACAATTGGTTAATCTCAGTCTGAAAAATAAGGAAAAACCTAACTCAATTTATTGACACTACTATGCACCTAATTCAGATATGACTGTTTATCCATTGCTGCTACTCTTACCTATTCTGGTGTAGTTTTACCTGATAGCGGTAAAACATTGCATTCTGAGTAGACATCTTTTGCGCCCAATTAATGGCACCTAGCCGACTGGAATAAAGTCGATTAAAGGTTTATTAAATCTTATATATATATGATATATACATAAAGCGAATGTACAAACAAGAACTACTGTTGCTAATAAACATTGTGCTGTAAATCGTTTTGAAAAATGAACAATGTTTAGGTACTCAGTGTTAAGAATCCGTGATGGTAGTTAAAATCTCACACACACACACACATACCAGCAGATGGACACAAACAAAGTAATTTAAACAAAATTTAATAACGGAAACAGAACGGAAAGGTCACATAAATGAAACAATGATCTGGCCCCGACATCCATGGAACATCGGCTCAAATACAAAACATAAATTAGTCCCAAATACAACAGAAGTACAGGTGCGTCTCGTCAGGGAGTTACGACTAGCGGTGGCTGGGGGGCAGGTACAGAACACAGTTCCTGTTCTTTCATAAATTCCAGTCAAAGTTTGAAGATTTTATTTAGTGTTATCTGATGCGTTCTTTTGACGGATTGCACTTGAACAAAATAGCCACAAACAAAGATGCTCTCACGTTCTTTGTTCAGGTTCAACAGAATTTTGGTCCGAATAATATTACATGTATATAACAGGATTTGTTTCTGTACTTTAGGATTTGGTCCGAATAAGCATTTGGTCTCATTGACCGGTGGTCCTATTAACCGGATTCGATTATATCTAAAAACATTTCCGAACGTATTTGTATTGTATGTTACAAACATTTTGGTGGGGGAATTAAGCAGTATATGGACTCATACATAACCATTGCAAAACAACCTTTGCTGTCTTACTGGTGGTTTCTGCATTCAGTAATTAATATAGGTTATGGATAACCGATCTTTGTTTGTTTCAGCAATCCAAATACAAAGTAGTAAATAAAGACCAGTGGTGCAATGTTCTAGAATTCAGTAGGACCATCAATCTGGACCTTAGCAACTATGATGAGGACGGTGCCTGTAAGTACAATAACCAAAATTAATATTGGCATATCTGTAGGATTTTTGACTATTTCTATTTTCCCTCAGGGCCAGTTTTGTTGGACGAGTTTGTGGAGTGGTACAAAGATCGAGAAATGTCATAGCGACAGTTTTATTGCCTCTGCCTTCAGCGACTAGAAACAATTTAACATCAGGCAACATGGCATCAGTAAGAGAAATGACTTGGTTAAAAAGGTCCACAACAATCAAAACAAACCATACCAACCGAGAAAGACTGTAGGTGTCCTGCCAAACAGGTGTCAGTGTGATTGAGATTGTTTCACTGCGTAACGGTTTACATATTGCCTTTCTCGGGAGGGTTATATGTGTGTCGTCACTGATATGAGAAGGTAAACTAGGTAAAAACAGAATGTAAGCCCAGATCCCATAGCAGACGTCTAGACAGACCTGCTCTTCAGCATGGGAAAGCACATAGCCTAGCTCGGTGCTGCTCGTTTCAGCCCTACTGTGATGTCCCATCCAACTGTGAATAATGTTTGAACCCCCATGTGGTAGGATAATTAAACACACTGTGGTTTCATGTCTACATGAGCCATGCATAAAATCTAGAACAGACCAAATTTACCCATAATACCGAAGTAGCATTTTTCAGAGTATCATTTAGAAGCTCTAGATCTGATTCAAAACTGTCAAGAGTGCAGTGAGTCAACACATTTACACATTACATGTTAATGTGTAACATATCTGTTGACTAGAAATCATTTAATCAGCCTGAAATATTTAGGAGTATTTATATAGCCTATAGTAAAGCATTGTTGAAATGAACAATGGCATGTGGTGGGTTTTATTAAATGTGAGGTAGATGTAGCGCTAAATGAGCCCCTATTACAGACTCTTTTGTTCTGTAACAAGTTCTTGTTCATTCATTGTACAGTTTAACTTGAACCATTAAATTGCACAGGGTAATAAAGTTATGTAATTTATGTTACCTATAAATGTATTATATTTCAAAATAACATTTGAATTAATTTCTTAATATAATAATACTAAATGATACTTTAGATGTTTCTTACTGAGGAAAGGATACTTCAAAACGGTGCAAATGTGCAACTTTCTTTTCAAGGTTATTGTTGTAAAAACAAGACTAAATGTATTTAATGTCCAATTTGTGTTTTTAAGTAAACTTTAAAGAATTTAATTCCATTACCATAAAATATTCCAAATTTCTATTTATTTTGCAATGCTAAATCCCAGAATAGCAGGGGAATCGTAATATTCAGATGCTGTCTTCATAGATTCCACAAGCTAATTATTTGTCTAAAATATTTGTTTTATGTTGGTTTAAATTGAATTAGACATCGATCCTGTGGACCAACATCAACATGTTGTAATATTCTGTATCAAATCAGACTGATTTGTGCCAGTAATATATCTTGCAAAGATTACTTGACAAAAGAAAATAGTTGGATGTGTTTGGACAGTCAGCAGTGCTCTTAAAGTGCCAAAAATGACTTTTAAATGTATGTCATGCTATATTTATCATAATTTGAGTAGCTCACCAGTCATTTATTACCAAAAATGACAAATAATTACACAAGCCTTTTTGTAGAACTATTCCATTTGTAATAGTTTTATTTTCCCCAATCATGATAGTGTTTTGGGACAGCAAATTCCTACGAGTTTCCATTCTATAATTCTTTTATTTTCATTCTCCCACCATTCTATGACATTATATCTTTTTACTACTTCCCACTGGTTAATGTTTCAAAAAAAGGTTATGCACTACTGATGTAAAGGCTTTTCAGTTTCCAGAATGTCACTTTTGGTCCTAATTTCTAGCGTTATTGATTTGAAATTGATTTTGTTAATTACTGTTATTGGGGATTTACTGTAAAACATATTTGGTAAAATCAAAAAAGCAATCCCATACATTTATCAGAATGTTGGTAACTCTGAGACAGTGATGTTCTTTAGTACCTTTGTAAAATGTATAGCTTGTAAGGTAAAGGTCTGTTTTACTTTTTCTGCCATTCCAAACCAGTGTTTTAAGCTCTGGTGCACAAGGGATAAAGTTACCGCTTCATGTTTTTTAAATCTGTAACATTTAACTTAGTATTAACCATTATTTGGATCGTGTGTGTTTAAGCAAGGATGTTTCTGGCTCTACAGGAATGAAAATGTTCTCCCATATTTTTGCTTAAGTATTAGATTAATAAAATGGTATATATACTTGGACATGTTGATGAGACAGAAGTCTACAATAAAGACCTTAAGCCCATAATGACTGTTGAATAGCATCTAATTATCAATTAGTTTCATTTGTATAATGTTCAGTTTTGTCTCTGGCTGTGGCGTAAAGCTAACTTGTCAAGTGGTTAAGAAAAAATGCATGCACGCTCCTTTCAGAGCCATATGTAAATTAATTTTAGTTTTTGTATTATCAGGTATTTTTGTTTGATTTGTTTTTGTACAGGTATATGTGAATATATTGTGTATTTTACCTAATAATGGAGTTATTGCTTTATAAAAATCATAGTATTTAGCACTTAAATACACTTTAAACTGCATTTGCTAAGCTGCTTCTGTTTGCTTTATTTGTTTTTTTAACATTTTCATCAAGTTTTAAGTAATACCATCTAAATTTGTTTGTCATCGACGTGAAAAAAAAAAAACATTTTGTTGTGTTTATCTAATTTACTTAACTAGATAATTCCCGTACTGGTTTGTTATTTTTTGTATTGCTTATATAAAATGTTGTCTGAACTTCCATTTTACATTACATTACACTGCATTTAGCCGACGCTTTTATCCAAAGCGACTTACAATGAGCAGACAGGGTTAAGGGTCTTGCTCATTTCAACTGCAACATAAACGGCATGTGTTCTGAATTTATGAATAACTTGCAAATGAAAACACATGAATCCAAACTGTAACTGTTTGACCATATAGATACGTTTTATCTGGTCAGAAATGCCATTTTCTGATTAAATCACAAAAGCATTTTTCAGATGGCTATTATGACCAAGGCCTGACCTAATTCATTGTCATGATTTGTCACAGACTGTGCTTCTTTAGTAATATGTAAATTGCTGTAAAAGACAAAAATTTTGGTAATGGTCAATCGTTTGATGCTTAAAATATGAGGTGGTCCTTGCAATTATTCAGTCATTACTTTACACTTATTTATGGTGTGTTTTGATTGAGACTTCATTTATCCATTATATAGTTTTACCACTGTTTGGTCCTATTCTAGCAAATACACTAAGCATCTAAACAAGTCACCAGTCAGTTGGAGGTCACCCACACAATGATTTCAGGATCTTCAGTTAGACTGATTGCTAGGGAAAATTCGACTGTTGGAGGAAACTGGTTATGCTTTCAACATAAATGTTTAGTAAAGACATTTCCTTAACAAGTTGGTGCTGCTGCACATAGGGGTTCATAAAGGCATGTCTTAATGAGCTTGAGAATTTCAGGAGTTCTGACTTCAGGCCCTCCGTAAATGTCTGCTGAGAGGCAGGCCTTTTTGAAACACAAAAACCTTGCAATTGTTCATTTTGATAAAAGATTTTTAAAAGTTTTAAATGAATGTGTCAAATATTCTGGACATAAATATAAATAATAAGTAGTATGTTATGCATATATTTACAATAAACTTATGATGCATATGTGATAATGTGATAACATTAAACATATTTAAAGAAAAACATAATACAAAGTAAAACAAATGTTTTATTATGAGTCAAAACAATCATCAAAGTTTTTACAATATGTTGCAGATGGAAAGTCACTGAAAAAGACCTACTGAATACAGTTAACACTGAAGAAGCATAAGTTACACCATGGACAAAAAGTACTGCAAAGCATTCATGCAATCTTTGCACAAAAAACAATACAAGAAAGTTATATGTATATGCCCAACAGACAATATGCACATCAAAATATAAAAGTATGACAATTCTTTTTTATAAACAGAACTGGGCATTACACAACATCTATGCAAATTTACTGTAGTTTTAACCACATTAAAAAATTACTGAATATCATCGTACATTCAAAAGAAAAAAAATCCTTCCAGAATTTTTTTATTCAAGTCCTCAAGTAAAATATTTTTTAAATCAAAATTATTTCGTAATTTATCTTCAAAAGTTGTGATTAGCAGATAAAGACATCTAGCCAAAAAAGAGGTCTAGAACAGGTGAAAGCAATAAACACATGACTAAATCTGGAGGATTTTTAAAAAATTAAATACAAGCTTATTAAAAGATTAATCGAAAAATTCATCACTGCTTTGGGATAAACCTGAATGTCTATTAAGGCTTTCTTGACCAAACTCATGGTCACAAAATAGGTGCACATTTCTTGGAAATGGCGAAAACCTATAGCATAAAAGATTAAATAGAGGTGTAGTTTATATA
>JAOTRQ010000023.1:994826-1005207 GCA_028565875.1 Hoplisoma paleatum
AATACCTCATCCGGATCGTACAGCTACACGATTCAGCAGAATCTCGCCTTCCAGGTTGATAGAAGAATCAAGCCTTCGGCTACAGAAGAAAATGAACGTAACATGAAGAACGTCATGGATCATGATCGTATCGTGTTGCAATACATCTGCTGGTGTGTGTGTGCGTGCGTGCGTGCGTGCGTGCGTGCGTGCGTGCGTGCGTGCGTGTGTGCGTGCGTGTGTGTGTGTGTGTGTGTGTCCTCTGTGGGAGGTCAGGGTTTTTAGAGTCGGCTCCACAGTCGCTCTTCGTCTCCAGTGTTGTTGAACAGTAAAGCATCTCTGATGCTGTCAGTCATAAAGCCTAATGACTTTTGCAGGCTTTCATCTGTCTTTTAGCCTGAACCCATCACCCCTGCTTCCCCTGATTAACAGCACGGCTCTGTTAAAAGATCACCTGTTTGTAAAGCACTACATGTTTCATTCTAATTTAAAATAGCTTAACATATCCTACCAGGGGATGAGCATGGAGCTGGTGGTTCTGTTCGGCAGGATATACAATTATTAGGGCACCAGATCCACCATGACAAAAACTTTGTATGATCGATAGGCCTGTGTTGTTGTCACTCTGTTTACACTGGCATGACCTTTGACTTCCTAAGGTCAGGATAGAGTCAAACTCTGGTATATAGAGACCCATTCCGACCCCAGAGCTTAATAAAGACAACCACAACAGATCTGGAGAATGTCTGGTCATGGATACTGACAATATGAGCTTAACGTTGGAGAAAAGACACATAAGCAAACTTAAAAGATGTAACATAATTTTAATACATTTGCTTAGATTATGTAAAGAACAAAGAAAGTAAATGATAAATAAACATTTTTTTTAAATGTTTTACTTCAGGTGAATTTTTCTTTTTCTTTTTTTTGTGCCAAAAACATCATTTAGATATTGCGTCAATAGCATTGATAAAAGCTGAGATTTTGCTAACTTTCCAACATTTTCACGCTATTATTTATGGTTGGATGTGAAGTAACAAAATAGTTTGCCAAATTCAAAGTCTTCTAATTTGATGTGTAATTTGGTTATTGCTAGATTTGTTCTCTGAGGCAGTTAGCCTCACAGTTGCTATATGTGAACATGATGTCTAAAAGAGCTGTCTAACGTATACAACAACTTAAAAAAACACTCATTCTGCTTGCTTATTGCTGACATACATTTTTGGCAGTGACGTCATCACTATCGTCGTGTAGTGTGAATTTAGCATAAGGAACCCTCATTTTAGATCCAGAATGAATAAAGTCATTTATTCATAGAGTAATGTTTCTCTATAGGGGTCACTTGAATATTGTATAAACAGTTCTCTCTATTTTGTCCCTATCCCAATTTTGCAGGCCTTTTATTAACAACATACATCCAAGGTATTTAGCTAACCATTAAAAAGTAATGGCACATTTAAAGTAAAGGTCACACATTGTATTGTAATTTACAAAATGAACCAACTTTGCTAAAAATGCACTTTGACACTTAGGACTTATATTAGGACTTAGGACTAATATTTTCACCCAGTGAAAATTTTCTATTTTCTATTTCTATTTCTATTTCACCCATTTTCTATTTGAAAATGCAGAAAGTCTCATGGTGGACATGAATAATTGATTATAAATAAGTTAAATGATGTACACACTTGAATTTGTTTACAAGGCCAGAAATCCCTTTGAGATGATCAGTTAGTACCTATAACATTTCACAGAGAACATAAATAAAAAGGGAAGCTGTGTGTCTTTTTTTAACAGGAAACGTTTGTTTTGATAGATGGTAGTATCACAGGGTATCTTTCCGGGCTGGTTTGTACCTTTTAAAGAGATTATCTGGTCTTGGCCATGGGGGAAGGAGTGCATTCACTTTCCTTTATCTTATTTTTAAACCAGAGTTATCACTCATCCTTGCTGTGAACTTTCATTAAAAGGTGCCATTTGATTATAATCTCAAGATAAGATGATTTTTAAGTGGACAATATACAGAGAAAAGGTAATGTTTGTGAACCCTAAGAGAATGTCTACATACTAAATCATTGTTATATGATCTGATCTTTAAAGGGACACACTGGGTCTAAACTATTTTATGTCTATTAAGTGTTGGATTTGTCAAAGCAATATGACTTCTGGGTTTCCAGTCAAAAGTTGCTCCTAGTCTCTTGTACTTAATGCTGATCTTTTTGACAAAGTGTAGCCCTAACCATAATAGATGGTTAATTGAATTAATAAATGACTAACTGTCATAGTCAAAGCAATAAATGTTTGGAAATGTGCAATTCTTTTTATAATTACGAATTCGAATCATTAAAGAATCATTAATATGATCTGTTGTTGTTGCTGTTGTTTTCTTTTTCTGGATTCAGGTCGGAGTCACCACAGTGATCCAGATTAAAAATTTGGCATCATTTTTTATCCTGGATGCCCTTCTTTTCTTCTTATTAATCTAGGATTGTATTCTTGTGGCTATCCTTAAGGCTTGATCTATAATCCAATTCATTGCCTCCAATTAACCTGACTGCATATTTTTGGACTTTAATGTTTTTGGAAAACCCACTCATCCACCGTGCCTCTAATTAGTTGTTAATGAAATCCAAAAAAGTAGAAATTTAGAACAATTGTTGGTATCTTGTGATTAAATGTTAGTACATCACTTGAATGAAGTTGGCTTAAGATTATTCTAATTTGGTGTTTAAAAATTGCAGAAGAACAGTGCACATAAACAGTAAGGAATGTATAGTCTTTACTGTAATTACAGTCCAATCAGACTGCATACGTTAAATTACAAAAAATGTTAGGTGTGGTGTAAACATAAAAGAGGTTACACAGGTGCAACTAACTTTGTGATTCCTTGATACATTGACTTCATTATAACAACAAGCTATGAAGCCTTTATTAAACAGAGCATGTGCTGTTTTAACATGTCTCATAATTAATTCAACCCTGTACTATTCCAAAGCTGCACCACATCAATATATGTATTTTAAAATACATCTAGTTATAGTCTCAGTAATCAAGCAGCCTAGTTAGAAGCAGTGATATATGAATAATTAAATCCTCATATGATTCTTCCTGAGTGATCATATTGCAATTAATAAATTTGAGGTACTATTTTGCATTTAAATGAGAACATCAAAACAAGTCAAAAGCAAACATGGTCTGCATGGTCATAGAAACCAGCTGAATTATAAATGACTTCTAGCGCACTATAAAATTACTGTTAAAATGTATGTCAAGATCTTTCACATACATTGTTGAATTCATTAGTTCCACAAGAAACAATGTTACATTCCAGCAGATTTAGTTAACAGTTTATGTAGTGCACATTAATTTGGTTAGTTTACTGAATTAATAGTCTACACTGTTTTGATTATGAAAGAAGAAATCTAATAAACAGCTGAATAATTGGCTACAAAGTGTGCATTCATTTTGGACCACCTCAATAAGACTTTTGTGTGAAAACAAAAAGAAAAAAGCTGATTTGTCACAAAAGGACATTTTCCTCCAGGCTCATCTTTCTGTCAGAGAGGCATTAAAATGTTACACAGGTTGTGACCTGAAACTAATTAGCAATTAATAATTTGCCATAGTGATTTGTTTACTTTACAATACTGTAAATGTCTTAGTCACTGGCCATATTATTATTACGGCACATTGTAACAAATGTATCAAAAAATTACGAGTTGTTTGAACACACAATTGAATTAATAAATGTGGAAATAACATGGAAGATAAACATTTTGTTCATGTGTACCTTTTGTCGTAAGAAAGATGGAATAGATCAATCTGGCAACCGCTGTGGTTTATAAGAAGAGTGTTGTTTCTTCAGCAGTCCAGCAGAGGCGATGTTTCCCACATAAAACTCCCTTTGAGCGCCACAGTGGAATGAGTCCGACAGCAAATGCGCTTAAACAAATCAATTAAACAAATGAATCAAATACGCCTTTCTAAATGAGTTCGTTCTTTTTTGACCCGATGTTTACGTTTCTTATGAAGTGAAAATCGGAAAGAAAGGACGACAAACTCATTTTGTTCATTAAGCTGAACAATGACGCGTCGGAGTCGATTCCGAGTCGCGTGCCGAGTCTGCTGACCGCAAAACAAAAAAGCCAAAAACTAAAAAGCAATAAAAATGCGTTTCGATAAAAATAAATAAAGTGTTTCAACTTAAACTAAACAAGGATCGTTTAGTCTGAAGTTCTATTAAATTCTACTTCCAATGCGCTTTACAGAAATTGACTTCAAAACAAAACCACTAACACAAAATCCTGTGAGGTATCATTTAATCAGCTATAATAAGTCATTATATCCAAACGGTTTCTATTCCAATTTCTTCTCGAAGCAAGGATGAAATATTTATCTTAATTTTTTAACAAAGTGGTAGTGGTTAGAGCTATGATATACGTTTGTTATTATGAGCAATTAAAAGGGGACATATTATGCAAAATTCACTTTTTGTGTGTTTTTATATTTCCATGTGGGTAACTAGTGCTCTTATAAACACTCCGACTTTAAATAAAATGAAACTGTAAATTATTTAAACGTTGTTTTGCATTGACTTGTATTGTGACGTAACAACTGCCTCAGAATCTTCTCTGTGCCACGCATCTCTTGGCAAACCCCATGAGAACTTCATATGATAGATTAGTGAATTATCGATGTGGTTTACTTTCTACAAATTCCAAATGCAGTCATTCTGTATAAGATCAAGTCATTTTATAGCTCAATAATTTGTAAAAGTAGTAAAAAAAACTGTTATCTGACATTTTAACGTTTAATAAACAGATGGAGCATTTTCTACGAAGGCTTAATAACATAAGTGGTGTAGAAACAAAGCATTTTGAATCAGGCTTACGCCGGAAAGAATTAAACTAGTGATATCTCTTTATATGAGAGTGATTTTGTTTAAAGAACTTTATGGACATGTTTTGTAGAGCCCATAGCCACCTATTCTAACTTGTTTAAAAAGAGGTATATGTCAGTGTGGATTGGCTCCTGCATGACAAACAGACAATATTAGGTCGAGCACGTTCCTTAAACATATGTGCAATGAGATTAGTATAAAATATGACTTATGGGACAAGTAAATCTTTATTTTGACAGGGGTTCCATATTATTTTTTATGTATTTATCATCAATTTAAAAGGAAACCAAAACTTCTTTCAAACTTGTGTGAAAGATGTGAGATATGGCAGCAAAGTTTCTGCAAGAACCTACCCTACCACCCTGTTTTAAATACTATAACATATATTTTAAATACATATAACATAGATGGGATGAGTGACTGTCTATCAAATAAACAGAAAAAATGGTAAATACAATATAAAAAAAATTATTAAAGTAATACAATTATGAAAAATATGTTACTGGTGTCTGAATCACTCAGTCATACACTTCGTCATTCTGCTTGCTTTGCCCACCTTGACAAGTTGCTTTTTGTTCTTTTTCAGTCTTTATCCAAGCTGCCTGACACAAATGCCATACTCAATAGGTACTTGTAACTGTAAAGCTTTTTTTCTCAAAAAGATGTATAGATCTAAAGTCACACTATCGTTGAACAAGGATGTTTTAATCATGGTAGATTTGTGTACTTCTAGAGTGGCTTTTAAGTGGGTTTGCCTCTTTTGTTGACTAAGTGAGTATGCCACTAGTGTTTTTATTCTACAAACCAAGCGCTGAACATTTTAGACTCTTGATCACTTTTCAATCACGAGCCATGATACGGCATGCCCACACAAAAAAGATCCCATACTGATGTTGGACGAAAAGGCCTGGCTTTCAGTCTTCGTTCTGATTCATCCCAAAGGTGTTTCTATCAGTTTCAGGTCAAGACTCTGCGCAGGCCAGTCAAGTTCATCCACACATGACTGGATTTGTTGTACAAGTGGCATTCACGAGTAGTTCCAGAGAGTGACCGATTCTTTTATAAAAGTCTGCATGCCGAGGTGCTTCATTTTATTTACCTCTAGCCATAGAAGTGATTGGAACAACTGATTCTGGTAATTTGAATATGAGCAACCAATCTTGTTCTCTACTGCAGATTTTCAAAACCTGGCCCTGATGGAATACCAGGACGTGTGCTCATAGCTTGTGCTATGCAACTTGCTGGAGTTTTCACTGACATTTTAATTAATTTGTCACTGGCACGGGCGGTAATTCCTGCAAGTTTCATGACAGCCACCATTGTGCCAGTGCCTAAACATTCCACAGCTTCAGCACTCAATGACTTCTGATCGGTAGCTCTCACCCCATCACCTCCAAGTGTTTTAAAAGATTGGTCCTAGCTTATTTGAAGGCCTGTCTGCCAGCTACACCGGACCAGCATCATTTTGCCTATCGTCACAACAGGTCAATAGAGGGTGCAATCTCAACCACGCTTCACTCTACTTTGACCCACATGGACTATCAAAACACATATGTTAGAATACTCTTCATGGACTTCTTCATTCAGTTCAGCGTTTAAAACAGTTATCCCATTCAAGCTTATCCCAAAGCTCAGTCAGCTTGGCATTAACACTAATATCTGTAATTGTATTCTTGACTTCCTCACTAACAGACCCTAGTCAGTTAAAATAGGAAACCTCCACTCATCCTCCATCATAATCAATACTGGTGTTCTCCCTGTTCACCTACAACTGTTTACCTGTTCATGGCTCAAATTCTATAATTCAAAAGTGCAGATGACACCAGAGTTATAGGCCTAATCAGAGACAACGGTGAAAAGACACATAGGGTTCAGCACCTGGCTTCATGGTTAGAAAACAACATGGAGCTTATTAGCATGGACCTTAATACTGGAAAAATCAAAGAGATTATTGTGGACTTCAAAAGAACAGGAAATAAGGCACACCCTCGTATCTTTATAAAAGGAATGGTAGTGGAACAGGTGCCTAGCTTCAAATTCCTATGCGTCCATATCACAGACATCTCTCCTGGTCCCTTAACACATCAGCACTGGTCAGAAAATCACAGCAACGCCTCTACTTTTTATGGAGACTAAAGAAGGCCTCAACAACAAACTGCATCTCTGTGTAGTATGGCAGTTGCTCCATTGCTGGCCAAAAAGCTCTCCAGCGGATTGTCAAAACTGCCCAACGCATCACTGGCTTCCAGTTAGCCTCCATGGAAATTTATCAGAAACAGTGCGTGAACAGAGCCAGGAACATTATTAAGGATGTCTCCCATCCTAATCGTGGCCTATTCACTCTGCTTCCATCTGGCAGGAGGTACAGGAGCCTTCGTTCTCGTACCAGCAGACTGAGGAAGTGCTTTTTCCCTCAGACCATTACCTTGCTGAACTCTCTGTAAACTTTCATCATTTCTCAAGTGTATATCTGCACTTTATATACCAATTTATTTTTAGCTAACTGCACATCTTACTTTTGTACCACTTGCATTACTTGCACAATACTGTATATACTGTACATGTCTTCTATAGTTTATATAGTCTGACATATCCTCGCCTGTTACATAGTTATTTAGCTGCTCCAATAACCCATTATGTAAACTTTGTCTCATCACTATAGCATAAATCTATCTATATACTACTACTACATTATTTTTTGCCCTCAATACTAACATTATTTTGTTAAATTATCTATTTACATCACTGTTACCTTGCACTTTACCGTATTATATGTCAATAATCTCCATATTGCACTTCTGGTTAGCTGCTACTGCAATTTGTTGGCTTTGTACTTCTGCACGACAATAAAGTTTAATCTAATCTATTCTAATCTAAACATGATGTTCTCAAATTAAAATGTCACAGAGTATTATCAGCAGGTTTTAACAGAGAGATTGAGAGAAACTGGAAGACTCATAGAAAGGCATAGAAGTGGACGTCCTTTGGCTACAACCCACACTGATGCTTACTTCATTGTGAGCAGTGCCCTGCAGAAAAACATAATTGTGAACACTGCACCGCAGAGGGAGGTGAGCGTGACGCCAAGTCAAATAATTTGAAACTACTAACATCAGTGTGGTGGACGAGCTGAAGTCAAAGAATGTTTAACACTTTTATTAGCTCAAATGAATTAACCTGCAATTTATTTAGACCTGAATCCCAAATAAAAACTTTGGGATCAGCTGAGTTACCATGTAGAGGCTTGTACCCCAAAACCATCAATGACCTGAAGGTCACCCTTCAAGAAGACTGAGATGCCATGCCTCAGCAAACAATAAAACCTGTTAACAGCATGAGACATTGTTGTAATTGACTCTCCAGGGCACATGACAAATTAACATCTTTGTAGGCTTTTTTCTTTTTAGGAAATCACCATTGCATGCTTCTACTCAAGATTAAAGTTAGCACCCGTCTCTCATCAAATGTGGGTAAAAAAAAGTTTGGTGTGTAAAAATAGGCTTTCTCACCATTACCCTACCCATAAAATATGCTTCATTATTTATTCACCAATAACTGATCTCAGCTGAACTTATCAGTGAATCAATAATCTCTCGCCAATAAACTCTATCTTGCCATCCATCTGTCATTTAGCATCCTCGGATTGACAAGCACCTAAATAGGGCAATAACATTGCTATCATGTGTGAGCAAAGTAAATATAGGTGTAAAATCTTGTATGTAAATCGTGATTGAACAAACACTTGCGTCTCAGTCATGACTGAAACAATCAACTATTTTAGATGGCTACAGCTAGTTTACAGTTAATGCCTTGGATAATAAAACTATTTCACTTAATTTGATCTCATAAACTTTTTCATTTGTTTGTCACTTAGTCATTTAATGTTTCTCATTCACTTTGTTGTAGATAAACTTTCACTCTTAGTTTCCAATATACATGTAACCATTGACAATGAGAGTCAGGATGTTAGCATGAGACAATAGAGATGTATACATTATAATGTTATTTAAAAGATTTTCATTAAACACTGTATCATAAAACATGTGAGATTAAAGTTATTGTTAATAACGTTTAAGCCAGCAGAGAATATATATGAATGCACCTTAGTGAGCATGTGCACATTGTGGTTTGTATATACTGGTATACGTGTACCTTGTGAGTGTGACATGAGATTTAAAATTTGCAATTAAAAGTATGCTTTATTGATACAGTAGTTCTGTACAACAACAACAACAACAACCAGAACAACTATTGATGGGGAATTGACAGATTTTTGTACTGTTTGACTAATCTTATGTTGTAAAAGGAAAAAATGTTTTTGTAAAAAGTACGTTTTATACAACACTTGTACTTTCATGATATAGATCACTGTAGTGCAAACCGTTTAACCTTAAAGTGTTTTCTACAAATTTCATCTAAAAGCCAATTTTTTTATTTTACCCCTATGTTTTTATTATATTTATTATTACTATTTTTATATGTTTTATTACTATTATATTTATTTAAATTATTGGAACATCTAAATGTTAACAAATTTAGAATTTGATTTTAAAAGTTTGCCAGTGCGCTACATGACTTTTACTCTAATTGTTGCAAAAGTTTTGCAAACAAAAATTTAGTTTGATACATCAAATGCTGTGATTTGATTTCTTCCTTTTCTCTTAACCTGACACATCTGCCTGTGTGGTTCTGCCTTTGTTAGCTGAGGATGAGGCTGGAGCTGTGACTCAGTCGTTAGCAGCGCACACTGTAATAGAAACACAGGGGACCGTTTACACAGGCCTAATGTGCATGAAATGGGGGATTAGGCTTCAATGTGGGAGGAGAGTCCACATCGTAGAGACCACGAGCTGCTGCCATGTTTCTCTTCCGTATGGAAAGGTTTATCCTAATCGCCTCACTCTCACATCATATTCAAGGCCTCCTACTTCTTTAATAAACCAGGGTTATGAATGTATATGTGTTAATGCACTGCTACTTTGGTATGTGGGTGGTAATCAAGGCAGGAAAGAAGAGGGAGGAGGTAGAAAAGAAGACCAAAGCTTAGACAGAGGAGACATGCGGCTGGGGGTGCTGCTTTTCAATGGCCAGACTGTGTCCAGTTTAACAAAGTCACATTAAGCCGATTTTTTCGGGTCACCTTGACACCAATAGAGGATTAACTTTGTTCACATCGACGGCCAATTGAGGTCTTTCTCCTCCTCTTTCCAGGCTCACTGTGTTAGGAGAAAGGCCATGCAACTGTCTGATTTGTACCAGCAATGAAGAAGAAAAGATGGACTGTCCCGTTGAGGACAAAAAGAAACATTAGCTCAGTTTTGCTAAGTTTTTCTGCTCCTCTCTTCCAGAAATAAAATGATACTTAAAGAAAGAGATCAAGTGAATGGTGTGGTAATGAATGGCGACATCTCTTTAGACTATCTATCTATCTGTCTGTCTATCTATCTATCTATCTATCTATCTATCTATCTATCTATCTATCTATCTATCTATCTATCTATC
>JAOTRQ010000023.1:1021194-1034571 GCA_028565875.1 Hoplisoma paleatum
CTCTCTCTCTCTCTCTCTCTCTCTCTCTCTCTCTCTCTCTCTCTCTCTCTCTCTCTCTCTCTCTCTCTCTCTCTGATTAAAACAACTGTTTTTGATAACACATCCATATTGCAGCATTTTATTCTTTATATTTTATAGACTGAGTGCCACCAAAGTCTCTCACAAAGTTTCTCACATCTCTCGCTCTTGCTCTCGTTATTAAACTATTTAAATCATTTACAGCGATTACATCCCATTTGATAGATTAACGCGTATATTGCATTTATTATCAGCATTAAGCAGCCACTTTTATCCCAAAAAATTGATGTAACTGAACCCGGCAACTTCTTTAACCTCTAAGCCACTACCTTAGAGTCAGAGACCTGTTGTTTAACACACACACAGCTTAGTTGAACATTTTAAACATTGTTTTGTGTTCAAACAGAAGATGGTTGAGCTGTTTTATCTTACACTTTACATCCTGTAACCAATCGTGTATTGTTAATTTTAACACCAACAAGATTGGGTATGTTTTGTAAAATAGGATGACAGCGGTGGTTCAGTTGGTAGAGAATATATCACTTAGCAACATGGGTCTTAGGTGTTTGGGGTTAATTCTCGCCTTTGGACTTTCTTCAACAACACTGGTTTCCTGTCAGTGCTAAGAAAAACATGCTGTAGATGTGAGTGAATTGATAGTAGGTGATGCTGAATAGTAATGAACTATGGATTGGCACCCCGGTCTGCAGTTGATTGTTGTAGTGTTTCCTGGATTATAGTGACTCTGACCAGAGTTAAGGTTCTGTATTATTGTATGGTAGCCATTCATTCTTTTCAATAAAGGCTTTACTGGTCATGGTTACTGTAACGTAATGTAACTGAAGGTTCTCAAGACTTTATATCTGAGGAAACAAAGCTATTTAAATGCAAATTCAATTAACATTTTTAACTAATTAAAGAAACTATTTACTCTAAACTGTTTGTGGAGCTATATGTTTGTCTTGTATTTTGTAAAGTTGCTTTGAGACAATGTTTATTGAAAAAAGCGCTATAGAAATAAAGTTGACTTGACTTGATATGACAAAGCTTTTATCAGTTAAAATTTACAGCAAATGATAATAAAATGATGGAGTATTTACATCGACATAATGTTTTATCAATACTGCCATGTAATTCTGTTCTGCCATGTTCTGTATAATAATAATGCTGATCTTAAAACTCACTGCTAGTCTGCTGTGAGTGTTCCCAACTATGTATTTATGTTGGAATCCAACTTTAGCTGTGACATGATACTGTAGAAATAGCATACTGATCAAAATGTGTTTGTGAAAAATATAATATTCTAAATGCAGGGTATACAATTTTAAACATTCCTAGAAACCGCTGAAAGTATTGTCTTTAAGTTCTAAGCTTATGACACAGCAATACATTTTAATGTCCGTGAGAGAAAACCCAATTCATTCTTTTTCAATCATTAGCACAGAAAATAAAATACCCAGTATTACCCTAAAACTGATCTCATGACGGCATGGGGTAGAGACAATTAAAAGAACATAATAACCAAGAACGTCATGTCTGGAGCCTATGATAAATGCCACTTTTGCCAAAGAAGTAAAAGAAGGACAGAATGTACTATACCAGGAAAAACACTGACAATTCTACAGAGTAATAAATCAAAACTATTCATACGGGCACTTTGTCTAAAACAAAAAGATGAGGCCAGAAGTATCCTCGTGCTTAAACATGTGTCAGTACTGATGTGGGCATTATTTTTCTGTTGCAAGGACTGGTACAAATAAATGCTTGAAAATACCATGGCATAGATAGGTACACTATCTTTCTTTGACTCATTAATATACACTTGATATTACAGATAGTAGCCTACTTAACATTGAAAAAGTCACGTAAAGCATGTGTAAACCAGAATAGAATTATTTTAATAGAAATAGAGTAGAATTAATCATTTTAACCTGTTCAGGTTTAGGAAACAAGGCAGAGTGAACAATAATGAGAGAGCACACATGAAAGTGCTAAGTGAACCCTTTGCTGACCCAAGCGCAGATCAAACTGCCTAATTATTGTCACAAGATGAGGGATTAACGCATTTCTGAAATAGCAGTCTGGTTTTAAAACCTGCACAATAAACGCTTTCTAATTGAATCCTAATCGCTATCAAATTGCACGCACCCACACTCCTTTCAGTTTTACAAATGGTAATCCTAGTCTAGTAGACTATTACTGGTGTGTGTGTGTGTGTGTGTGTGTGCGTGTGCGTGCGTGCGTGCGTGCGTGCGTGCGTGCGTGCGTGCGTAAATTGGCTTTTTAAAATACCAGTCTGAGAATCAAATAGCTACATTTAGTGGTGTTAAGGGAGGAAAAAACTTTTCTATCGGCTCTGATGGCAGCTTTGATGGATTTGATGGATTTTGATGGATTTGATGGATTATTGATGGATTGATAAATACATTTTTTTAATGTGTGAATGTATTTTGCTGCTCCAGTTATTGGTCGCCACATTGTGATAGTTCGCATTGATCCACATTGATTTGGCACGGATGGCTTTTGTGTCGGATGACGTTCCTGAAATGGTCATCCTATTTAGTCAGGCTCTATAAAGTACTGTATGTGGATCCTAGTGACTGGATGACGCCCAGTGGACCAGTGGCAACTGAACGTTTTGGAACCATAAGGTTCAGACTCTCTGTGCAAGCGATCATGATGCTGTATATTCATTTATTAATTAATTCATCTTAAATCCTGACATTAATGTAAACACGTTGATAACCATTATCTAATGATCTATATCTATTTGCCATTTATGAAATCGCTCACCAACCAAAAACAGCTAAAACATTGAATGTTGAGATTTAATTTGGAAAAAAAATCTCGTTATTTTAACAACAATATAGATTTTTAATTAACAGTGTCAACTTAGCCAGTCTTGAACACTTAAACACCACATTATATCAGTATTGTTATCAGTAGGTTTTTTTGTGACCTGGTAGTTACTTTAATGATGATCCTTGGCTGGGCTTTATTATGAATGCATAAAAACAGCATCATTTCAATAGTTTTCTTTATATGACTTTACCCTGCAGTCCCAGATACCTTTCTCAGGTGCCAAACAGGGTCTGGCAGGATTCTCAATCTGTCCCTTTAAATGTTATTGCTGATTTATATTTTTGTTGTCCATATTATTAATTTAACATAATTTTGGTATAATGGATAAAATAATTGATGTTTGATTTTTTGAAACTTTATTCTTTAAACTAAATCAATTTTCTATTGTGAAAAAAACTAACCAGTTCTGACCAGAACATGCAGGTAATACTTATGCTTGTGATCACACAAAAACCTGACAGCCATTGATCAACATTTCTTGTATGTGAGATTATAGACCTGTATCTCACGGACAGGCTTTTGGTAAAAAAGAAAAAGAAAAAAGAAGTGCATGTTTACTTTATTGTTTTTGTCACACATGCTATATTTAAGTCATGTTTGGTAACATGTCTGGTAATTAGTTACAGAGCAGGCAGGACTAAACATGTTCTTTCAGTATTTCAGCTCTGCCCAGGTGGGATTTTCGATTGCACATAGTGTTGAGATCCAGGATTCCCCATGTTGCTACTGGTTAGCTGGATGCCCGTTGGGCGTGTGATTATTTACCCCACTCTGTAAAAACCACATTATCTGCAGAAGCTGCGAGAAACTAACAACAACAATAAAAAATTTTTTTATTGGTTTATTGGTAAAAAAAATTTTGTTTTAAAAACCAGTTAAAAACCAATTGTTTCTGCACTTACTTTAAATATACCTTAGGGTATATTTGTCTCGTAATTAATGTAGTTGTTTTCCTGTTGAATATGCAAAAGTAGAACAATTGGTTATGAGGCAAATACTTTGTCCTATACAAGCTACCAGCTCTCAGTCATCTGGGCGAGATGTGGGCAGTGTTTTTGACCAATGAGAAAAATCATGAACCCAAAAGTAAATCAATTGGACGATCAGGGTTTTTATTGGTGGTGCACTGGAGCATCACGTGTTTTGGGTCAAGAGCGAGACTAAAGCCCCTGTACCGGGAGACACACGTGGGTGACGTTAGGGCCAGCCCTCTCCTTGCTCCCTTTTGTTAACCCATCAAACTTAAGCACCTTCCCGGCTCCCAAGGGCTTCAGAAGAGAGCAAAAACGTCGTCGTTTTCGTATTCAGTTCAGAGACCGCTGTCCCGGTCTGCACCACCACGAGATATCATGTCCAGGTCTTTTTACGTTGACTCTCTAATCGTCAAGGACACGGCGAGACCAGAGCACACGGCGCAGGACTTCTTTTTCCCTATCAGCATGCACACCCCAGGTGTGATGGGTGTCCCCGCGCCCGTGTGCCCATCCCGGAAAAGCGGCACCTTTTGCGTCTGTCCGCTATGTGTCGCCTCACATGTGCACTCCCCCCGGGCTGGCCTGCCACTCCTGAAGGCTCCAGGATTCCCAAGCGCAGAGGCATCATACTGCCAGCGGCTCACTCAGCAACACAACTCCGCCCTGGCGCACCCGGGGCATGGGCACGGTACTGTCTGCTCACCCGCCACCTACAGCGTCACTGACCCGCGGAGGTACCACTGCCTGTCCATAGGTAAGGGAGGATGCGCGCATTACATGACACACTGACACACTGACACACACACACTAAATTTTAAATAATTGTATTAATCATTGTATTTCTAATCAGACAGCTTATGCTATTGAAATGGGTCTGTTCACATACAAAGTGCATTTGTCAAATTAATTTTAAAATTTATATAATTTTATTTTTTTTCACAATATTTGTAAAACAGAACAGTGTTTTACTGTATTATACTGTTGACAATATGAATACTTACTTAAATAACACAATACCAATATCACCTGAAATCTTTATTTAATTTATTTCACCAACCACTGCCACAATATTTCCACAATCTACGTTGTTGTTTTACGTCAGGACAATGCCTTTTGCTGAATCAATAAGATTAAATGAGTAAATGACATCAACTGTTGCAAAAATGAGTAAATTAAACAGGGTTGATTGTTTTTATGTAATACATTTATTCTTTACATATGTTTTTGTTGCCATGGACTCTTCAGTTGAAGCAGATTCAAGTCTTATTAAAATTTAATATAAATATTAGATATGTATTACCATATTAAACGTTTTACATTTTCCCCTGCAGGTGCTTCGGACAGCGGTCACGTTCACAACGGCAAGCGCATGCGCACAGCTTTCACTAGCACGCAGCTCCTGGAACTTGAGCGTGAGTTTTCCTCTAACATGTACCTGTCGCGCCTGCGCAGAATAGAGATTGCCACCTACCTCAATTTGTCAGAGAAACAGGTGAAGATCTGGTTTCAGAACCGGCGCGTCAAACACAAGAAGGAGGGCAAAGGGTCACAGCGGAGTTTGCATTCGGTCTGCAAGTGTTCTGGAAGTCATGCACCGTACCCGCGATCCGAGGACGAGGAGTCCCTCTCTCCAGCCTCAACAACGGAGGAAAAAGATCTTTAGATCAATTAACTGCAAAGACTTCTACAGACTTTATGGTCACGATATAGGGCTGTAAATAGCACTTAGTCTTCCGGAATGAAGGCGATAGATGTAGTGGCTGTTCACCATCTTCTCTTAGAAGACTCCATCATTGGTGTTTTATATTTAAACCTAATTAGTTAAAATAAGTCTTACAGTATTAGTATCCACCTGGACTTATGGTCTGCATTTTTTTCAGTGAGAAATGCTGCTCTTTTTGTGAATATTCCTTGTTTGAAACAAACTGACAGTTATAGATGTAATACATTTGATTTCATTTGCGCATCAGTCTTTTGCGCATTGTAAATAAATAGAGGGGATTTAAGTTTGTGTGTATGACTTGTATGTAAAAATTGTGATTACTTTGTTTTTACGGATTTTAATAATAAGCATAATGTGTATTTATTAAAATAAAGCAATGGTTTGTGTAGTTGCTCACGACCCAACTTGTATGTTTGTGTTCATACGCCTTGTTTTTCCGTTTTATACACATTATGACCAGAAGTTTCACTATATTTCTAATTATGAAAAACAAATGGTTGTGATTATCCCAGCGTTTAAAAACGACACAATTGGTCAAGACCTACCTGTAAGAATGTGTGCCTATTCGGTCAAAAGAGCAATTATTCCAGAGGTCAATGATCTGTGAAGACCAGTGGGTTTCCTCAGTCTTTAAAGAACTTGCTTTGTGTGCAGGGGCACACGCTGGTCATGCTAAAACTGCAGCATTCTCTAAACAGTTCATGCACTATTGCAAGCAAATAATTTCCCCGGCAGAACTGAATTAGTACACCTGTTAGAACTCACAAATTCAACTGTTAGACGGGGGTGGGCCCTACAATGTTTTTAATTCCAAAGATCAACTACCATCATAAATCTGAATAACAGGGCAAGCTGAAATGGGATTCATTTAACGACATGTTAGTCGTCGAGTCCAACAACACATAAAAACAATATATTTTATACATCTTAATGCAGCTCACAACAAAGAACGAAACTGTAGGCCTATCTAAGGATAATATATTTTATTTTGTGACCATCATTCGTTAAATAATAATACTATACATATTTGTGCTATCAAAACAAAAACACCAATTTAAATGCAGAACACGTCGAACGCATTAAAAAAACACACAGCACAAAAAGTATTTTAACCATACAGCGTTATTTACAATTGACGGGTATTTTCCAAAAATTGTGAACAAACTTTTAAAAATAATTTCTATAAGTTTAGATATTTATTAAAACAAAATTTATTTTTAAAAGGAGTCTATCTAGATAGCATAGACATTGTGCAAATGATTGCAAGTTTTGTTTCATCCAAAACTATCAAAACACACGAAAAGCTTAGCAAATATTGGTTAATAAAACAAGTTAGTTAATGTAATAAATTAAGTCATATGCCTACTGAGTAGGAGTTTTAGATTTGTCTTTTGGTTTAGTTTGAATAATCATTTATGTCATTCCTGCTTTTCAACAGATCCCGTGCCATATCCTGTTTTAAGCACACAAGGCTTGTAAAAGTTTCTTTCTCAGAGTCCAGGTGATAGTGTGTATAATAGAGACTGATCTCTGAGCCCCTCCTTTATGCGCTTTTCAGTCCAGCGTCGTCCCTCGTGTTAAGTTAATCCAAAAGGACTTTAATTACGGTTCTGTCCCACGTCGGGGCCGTTTATGTAGCAATTCCTTCAAAACCATAGAGGGGAAAAGGGGGGTATAAAGAGTTGGCCAAAGGCTTTGACAGGTTAGATTGTCCTGCCAGGAACTCGCCCTTAGCCGACGGACCCCCGACAGAGCGCCCAGCTCCGGGTCTTTTCACCATGGCTTCCACTGGGAAAGCGAGCAAGAGAGAACGATTTAGTCACTGTTTCATTAAGCCCTATTGGAACCTTTCAGCTCGGGCTAAATTGAAGGGGACACGCTGGAAAAAACAGGTGGGGGGATTACGCGGGAGGGACGAGATAGCAAATTAGTGAACGGTTAATTTAACTCGTTTTGCGTCAGAGTTTGGGATACATTCCTAATTGAGAGGGGAAGCAGGTGAAGTTGCAGTCCCACGCAGGTCTTTTCAGAGCCACAATCAATAGATTCCTTTCACGTCCTACCGGCGATCATATATTATAGAGGGAAAGCCACCTAATGAATATATATTGAATTTCCTATTAATCGAATTAGACTTCACCCCTTGCAGGTGTGAGAGTAAAATACCGTGGTACTGATTGAACAGTCGGACAATGGCTTTAATCTGCTAATCTTAGAATGTACGTTCTATTTTAATCCAAATATCTCCGATAATTTATTATTATTTTCATCATCATCATCATCATCATCATCATCATCATCATCATCATCATCATCATCATCATCATCATCATCATCATCATCACTGTTTGATGTTGTATTTAAATTACAGCCTCTTATGCCACTTGTTGTGTAATGCAGTAAACTGCACCCGTCGACCCTAATAAATACAATTTGAGTAAACGGAATTTGATGTCACGATGTTTACTTTATTTAAAGTCTTTTTAGCAGCAAAAATAAACAAATAAACAAAGTCTTCACGTTTTCTAGACCTGTTTTGGAGATCAAATTATTGGTCTGTTTTTTGCGCAAAGATGTTTAACCAGAGTTTAATTTCTTTCCCGTTCAGCAGTCAAATGCTAATGAAGGCCAAAGAGATCACACTAAATTTGTACAATGTAATTTGATGTCATGGCATTTTAGTTTATTTACAGCATGGGGCAAAGATTGGGCTCTTGTTGTCAAGGTGATCGTGTATTACAAAAATGGAGCTTATCAATCACAACTTCTATTGTGCGCCTTTTTGCATAACAAAAAGTAATTATGGGTCCCTTCCAAGCAACTGCAGATGCTTTTAAGTTATATTTTAAGCGCTTACCCATTCATTTATTTATTTTATTCTTCGTATTGTTTAGACAAATTATTCATATTGATGCTATTATTATCACAGTTGCTGTTGTTGTTATATATTCCATTACAAAGATAATTAAACTAGCTTTAAATAATAAATATAAAACTAGTTATGAGAGTTTAAGCTCTGTGCTCCATGAGTGACCTCTAATGAGGACACGTGTCTCACGAATGTTGAGTAGGGCGATTTAATTTACTGGGAATTTGGTCAGTGCACAATATGGGTTAAGCGCTTTTGTGAGCGGTTGTAGAATGACAAGCTTTACTCTAGTTTGACGGGTGACAGCTTTTCAGCCTCTATGTAAAGTGCCCAATAAGCTTACATTAAACTATTACGGGTGGGCTAAAAGTGGATTAAAATACACAATCTTTTCAAAATGTGAAAGTATCACATATTGCAATAAAATTATTGATCAATGTGTCAATTTTATTAGAATTTAAGAGCCTTATGTTACAGCCACTGGGTAAAATCAGACGGTCATTGATATTTTATAAGTGTCACAATGCGTGCTGCTATGCGTGTATATAATAATATTTTAGCTTGAAATGGACAGCTGTATGCTCATTGGCCAACATGTGCAAAATGTACAAACGTAAACAAATGAATGCTCACAAAAATCAGTGATAAAGTAATCATAGTTGCAAAGCTATTACAGGATGTTTCGTATAACACGTTGGGAATAGTATTTCAAGTCATCAATATGACATATATATAACAATATAAATATGAATATATAATTAAAAACTTCTGAAAACATTTGATTTCTACATGTGCAATTTTGTTTGTTTGATTTTCTTTGCTATGGTATGGTCTTCAAATAAATGTATGTAACACTATACATGGCACAAAAGTAAACTAATTAGCAAATTAACTGAAATTATGAAGAAAATTATAAACACACGATTAAAATATTGTAAATTTAGGACGTAGCCTACACTGAAATAAAGTCAGTAATCCTGGACATGAAACTTCACTTTAACGATGAAATCATTTTTTTTAAAAGTGTTTCGATGACAAACTATAACATTCGATTAAAGCTGAAGCCTCGCCCAGAAAAACAAATATTAAATGCACTTTAGCCAAATTGGCGCAATGAACTGTCCATCCATCATACAAGCTGACAGCCACGTGACCGCTGCAGGAACTTCTCAGGTGTGTACACATAGCAGCGGTGCACACCTGCCCGAGTCGGATTGAGTTCTAGAACAGGGACATGGACACAGTGGATGGGTATCCTGGTGGAGATTTTGAGCCTCAGCCCTCGAACGGTGTGGATCATGAGCCGTCGGCCTGTCGTTATTCGCAGGTACAGTTTACAGAGACGTACAGTAACTCTGCGCTGCCCTGTCAAGATAAAGACTTTACGCCCTATGAACTGCCTTCGTGTCAGCATGAGAGCTCCCCAGTGTGTCAAAAGATGGAAGCCCAACTGGCTGATGGGTACCATTTGAAGAGAGACGAGGCTGACCCACACATGGCCTTTCCGTGGATGAGAGTCTCAAGGTCTCAAACGTGTCGAACACAAGGTAGGGCCCATCGAGCTTCTAGTTTCTCCCTAATCAGTTATTTAATAATTGTAAACATGTAAAAACTGTTGCTTTGTAAATGATTTGTTCACTTTTGTTTTAGCCCACTTACTGATGTTACTGAAATATGTATATAACTAAAATAAAGTGCCAAAAAAATTAATCAAGGAAAAAAAAGAATTTGCTGGGATGATATGCAGTAACGAACTGTCAGTGGTCAGGTTCAAGATGGCTTTCATTCATTGGGCAATAGACAAAAGAAACCTCAGAGAAGTTGAAACTCCAACACAGATACACACATTCATGTAGACCTTGAGTAGTGTTTATTAATATAGTTCAAGCTATTTGTATTTTGGATTGCATTTTGGATCAACTTTGTATTTTCTTTTTAAATAAAAATGTCAAGTAAATATGCTTAAAAGAGCATGTTACTCTGCAGATGGCCTTCTGTGTGAGGATCTGGATGAGCAGAAGCGGAGCCGGACTGCATATAGCAGATCACAGCTGCTGGAGTTAGAGAAAGAATTTCTGTTCAACAGATACATCTCTAGGCCACGCAGATACGAACTGGCCACTAGCCTAAATCTCACTGAGCGCCACATCAAAATCTGGTTTCAAAACAGGCGTATGAAGTGGAAGAAAGATGAGGCGAAAAACCACCGAGACTCCCATTGCCAAGAGCTCCAGGTACAAGGGGTTAACATATAATCCAGAACCCTTTTTAAAAGGCAAAATGTTTATTTGTGTTAAATTTGTGGGGAAACTGTATGTAGATTGTCAAAAAACTAAAACGTATTTATTGTATAGAAATTGTTTATTGGCCAAACATCATCAAAACATATATAACTGTTGGTATATTCATAAAGTGATAAATGTATTGTTATCTTGGATGTGTATCAATAATGTCCTTCCTAAGTAGAATCAGCAAGATATCCCTCAACAGTTTTAAAATTTGAAGTCATTGATAGATAGGGTCACCAGAGATTTTGCGCCCTATTAAAAGATCTCAATCTGAGTTCCACTGACCCAGGCATAAGCCCAAAACGTAGCATTTGAGAAAAGACTGATGCCCTCTATATGAACAATGCTGAACGTTTAAACTGTTTTACAGTTTAAACGTATTTTTAATGTGTATTTATTTATTGTAACATTATGATTAACTGTGGGTAACAATAAATCAATGTAACAACATACCATTTGTAGTAATATCATAATGAGCATTCTGGTTACTGTCATTGCTTTACAAAAACAAGATTATTCTGATGCATAATTTAGACAACTTCTTTAAAAGTTAAAATACTGTATATGGTTACTATCAGAAATATATAAACTTACAGTACTTTAGAACTGTTTTGTCAAAATACCTAAGGTAAGCACATACATGTGGTAAATATTGACATAACTATTTCTACCAATCAGCCTGACAATCAACTACTTACTGTATTGATAAGCAGTTGTTTTCAACAATAAAAGCACAGAACAGGGTGGCTTGTCAATAGCAAAACCAGCATATACTATGTTTATGTTTTGAAGACTTATGCTGGACAACTAGCCCTGGCATCCTGACGGTGACCACCTAAACCAGCAGCAGACCAACACCACACTACACTGAAAGGCTCATAGGTGCACCCAAACTACAGAACAATAGGTTGTTTCATGTCAGGCTTTTTTCTAGGAAAAATCTACGGAGTGATGTTGAACCACCATTATAAAGTGTTGGTAAATCCTGATTCTTTTTTTGTTGCTGTTATGTTGCTGCTTTATGTAAGCAGGCCTTCATATGACTCAGTTATATGTTACACCCTCTGATATGGGCCTTGGTATTACTTGGTTTGGTCTTTAAAGCCAGTTATATCTAATCTGAGCTTTTCTTTTAGTTATTGTTCTTCTCTTTCTCTTGCATAAGCTGCATACATATCGTGTTCTTAATATTAGATTGGGTTGTTAGAGGTCTGTGCTATTGTTTATTAAGAGGGTGTCGATATTGTAGCAATTGTGAAGTTTTTGTAAGTACACACATTGTTTTTGCTTTTATGTTTGAATCAGATTTTGCTCAGAAAAACAACTTATTTGTTTTCTTTGCTGATTACATTGCTTCTATTTGAACAAATTGTTGCATTGTTACTTTTTTTGCTGTTGTGATATTTAAAAAAGAACATTTTCATTTGTCTTTGTTTTACGAGGTTTTGATTTTATTATTTACCTGATCGAATTTAAGATTTTACACCTAATTTCAATAATCACAGTAATAACAAAATTAATGTAATATTTGAATCATAATACTACTAGTAATTATTGAAATCATTTAAAACCCATATCACCCATGAAAAGACAATTGCCTAAACTTCATAACTTGTCACTTTCGGCATTTACAACAACAATGAAACGTAACTATAACTTGTGATCAGTGTTTCTACATTGCTGGAAAGAACGCTAAGTTCATAACAGTTCCAAATGGTCAATCCCAAAGCTTGATCAATGTTTTATAACCCTGTCATGAACAATATGTAAAAAATGTGTATTGAATTATCATTGTGTACCCTTTACTTACATTAAGCATGATAATCTGACACAATATTGGAAAAAATATTAAATTTGTACTAATGCTTAAACGAGCTTCAAAGAATAAAATATTAACTAAATGAGATTCCTGCTCTTACAATTTCACTAGCTCAGTGTTTTTCAGCACGCTGGACAGCACTCCTGATAACAAGCTCATCTGCCTAACAGCACTGACCAGGACCTGATTTATTCAGCTTCCAATCAGGGATGTCAATTGTATTTAAGTTACGTGACATATTTATGTGCGTACATACTGTAAACCTGTAGTGTCAAGTTTACCTTACATACTTTTTGACTTTTTACAATTTTATGTAACAATTTATTCAAACAATTGCTTAACTAAAAAGTGATTTCTTCAAACATCTTTTCAAAAATATTTTTAAGATTGCTAACTCTCTGTGCAATAATGCATACTAATGATAAAACTACTGGAAAACTAAATCTTTTATGAATTTGTTGTTGCTGTTCATGCTTGGATCAAATCCAGTTTCTAAATCATAATCATTTCTAATCATAACAAAGCTTTTTAAATGAAAAAAACTTTATAGCTTTTAAAACTTTTTTAAAACTTTATTTTTTCTCTTCCACTTTTCAAGTCAAGTCAAGTCAACTTTATTTATATAGTGCTTTGTCCAATAGACATTGTTGCAAAGCAACTTTACAAAATACAGGACGAACAGAAAACCCTGTTGAGCAAGCCGAGGGCGACTGTGGCAAGGAAAAACTTGCCAACTGAAAATTACACGAAGAAACCTTGAGAGGAACCAGACTCAACAGGGCCCATCCTTCTTGGGTAGTCTTTGTATGCAGCAGTATTGGAAC
>JAOTRQ010000023.1:1034671-1046904 GCA_028565875.1 Hoplisoma paleatum
GTGTGTGTGTGTGTGTGTGTGTGTGTGTGTGTGTGTGTGTGTGTGTGTGTGTGTGTGTGTGTGTGTGTGTGTATTCTTTAGAAACCTCGATACGAGATTAGGTGGCGGGTCATTGAGTCAGTCAGTCCGGATGGTCATGAATACATCTACGTGGACCCCATGCAGTTGCCCTATGACACACGCTGGGAGTTTCCACGTGATGGTCTTGTCCTGGGTATGTCACATGGCAGTCACAAGGTTTAGCACTTTATGTCATCGAATAAGTATTGAGACAACTATCACTCAACACCAACTGTTATGGCTGGGGCATGTCATAATAACGGCCTATAATTGGCTACCTTGCAAGGTGCCTTATGGCCAACTAGACCATCGCTAGAAGTATATTGGAGGGCAAAAGAATTGTTACAAAGACCAGCTGAGAACAGCAGTAAAGAGGTGCAACCACAAACCTGGGGAACGCTGGTGGCAGTGCAATGGGATCTGTGGGTCTAGAATAGGACTGTTCAGTCAACAAAAAACTCACCACTGAAGGACAGAAGTAAACATTATCAATGCACTAGATGAAAATCACACACAGCAAGTATTTAGAGTGATTACACTGATGTGTAAAAATTGTTGTGATTTTGTAATAAAAGTCACTTCCTTCAGACGCTTGTTTTGTGAACCTCAGGAAGTTAAATTACACAGCTCTAGTCAGTACGACCATTGAAAAAAGGGGGTTTGTGTCATTTAATATAACAGACCAGTGGATGTTGCATGAGATGCTCAGTGGATCATCCGTTTTGGGGATTTTCTTTCATTATTTACCATGTAACTTTTAAATTGCTTGTACTTCAATATGTGTACTTGTGTGTGCATGGGTTCTACAGGTCGCATTCTTGGTTCGGGAGCCTTCGGGAAGGTAGTGGAAGGCACGGCGTATGGACTCAGTCATTCTCAGCCAGTAATGAAAGTGGCAGTAAAGATGCTGAAACGTGAGTCAAATGACATGTAAATATACAAACTTATACAAAAGGCTAGACACCTCTGCTCAGGTTTCATGATTTGTTGTTTTTAAGATGAGTAAATGGATTGTCTTCCTTGTTGAGACACTGTTGCTCGAATCTAAAAAAAAATTAAATATTTGATTTGTTCCTCAGCAACGGCTCGCTCCAGTGAGAAGCAAGCGCTGATGTCAGAACTGAAGATCATGACACACCTTGGCCCCCATCTCAACATTGTCAACCTGTTGGGGGCATGCACCAAATCAGGTACCTATTATTGTAATGTTCACATATGTACCATTACTGGTGAGTTTCAGTGGCTTAGTGTGTAGGACACCCACACCTGTTCATTGTAATGTGGAGGTTGGGAGGTAAACATGGTGGTGGCCAGGTTGTGGTTTGGTTTTTAACAGGCTCGGTTTCTTAATCCACAATCTTTGCATACAGACATTTAATGAGCTGCTGAATTTGTCTTTCCATATCAGGTCCTATTTACATCATCACTGAGTATTGCTTCTATGGAGATTTGGTCAACTACCTGCATAAGAACAGAGATAACTTTCTGAGCCGTCACTCTGAGAAGGGCAAGAAAGACCTGGACATCTTTGGCATCAACCCAGCTGATGAGAACAGCAGAAGGTTAGCCTTAATAGGAATTATTTTAATTGTAGAGCTGGAGTAATATAAATGTTTGCAACACAAATGGGATATCCCATCTGGTTTCATGTTTATATTGGGTACTCACATGTCTTCAGTCATCATATGCTCATTGGCTTTGTGTTTTTACAACAAGAACTTCTCACATGCAGCCATGGTTGGGCCAAGACTCCTCAACACATGTAGAGGAGCTAGTTTGGTTCAGCTTTCGATTTATTCCATCAATATTGGCCATCGGTTCACGAGTTACAACACAATGTTGTCTCGGGCTCATTGTCTCAGGCTTTACTGTTACATAGATGCAGGTCTAAGTACATGCTAACTCCCATTCACAAGTCATCAGAACTTGTGAATGTACTGCTTTTAAGATAATTTGGTTACCTTTTACCTGAGAATATGGTGGCACTAGGATGCACATTTAGGACATCTCTGTACCAGGTTTTATCTACTTACCAAAGCTGTATTATAGCATTTTGGATGAAATATGGCCTAATATTTTGGCTAATCAGTGTATATTTCCAGACCATGTCAGGTTTGTCATTAATGATGGCATTAGTTGGTTGTTAATATTACCAAAGGATATTAATATTTGTTTGTGTGTGTGTGCCTTCAGCTATGTGATCCTGTCATTCGAGGAAAAAGGAGATTACATGGATATGAAACAAGCAGACACAATGCAGTACGTTCCCATGTTGGAGAGGAGCAACACGTCAAAATATTTTGACCTCTCAGGGGAGGACTACGATCATCCGCCATCTCATAAACATTTCAGCGGTAAGATACAGATTTACACACTCCACGCATCTAAATAAACAATCTAAATTAACTGAATCCTTAGACATTTAGACATTCTTTTAAAGGCCAGGACTGATGATGCTAAAATATTAATACTGCAAGATAAAACATATATAATAAAATATTGTTATTACTATATTTTGTAATAAGTTGACATTGATGAATGAATTTTGAGATGATCGCACACACCTTTAACACTTAAGTGCATAAGTTGTATCACCAAGTATTTAAACCCAAAGAGAGAATCTGCAATTTTCCCCTGAGTATTTGTCCATTGTTTTAAAGTCTTTTCTCATTTTCCCTTGACTCCTTTCCATGCCTCTCTCCTTCGTATATCCTTGTGTTTTCGTCTACCTAATTTTTTTCTATTGGCCTTGTACCGTTCGGCTTGTTTGCATCTGGTTTGGCATGGTAGAATGTCCTAAAAAGTGCATCCACCCACACATACATAAAAACTTGTAATTCCCAGCAATAGTCAAGAAGTCCACCTTGTGTCAGCTTATATTATGTATTACACCCTGTGTATCCTGCAGTTACTAGCGGTAATTGTAGGCCATCAGGTTTACAGCTTGTTTTCCCCAGCCATTACTAAGTCCTGCGAACGAAGGCTTTAAAAATATAGTCATGGCTCTTGTACATAAACAGATTAATGTACAGTGTACACACAGACACAAAAGGACTTTACACTTAAATGAGTATTTTGGAAGCTGGGTGTGCTAATTTATGCTATGTGTGTACCCAACAGAAAGTGAGGTAGAGAAGCTTCTATCAGATGACTCAGATGGCCTTACCACAATGGATCTTCTTAGCTTCACCTATCAGGTGGCCAGAGGGATGGAGTTTCTAGCTTCCAAAAATGTGAGTCTTAGCTAAGACTGCAGTTTTAATGAACACTGGCATCTATTCGATTTGTTTTTGTTGCATTTTTTATTTTACTTTAGTGTCCTTCATTGTGTGTATGTTGTGATCATGGAATGAATGGCCATGCAGGAATTTTATTTTAATATACCAAGTAAAAGTTATTTAGAATTTAGAATACTTTTTTGCCACTGTGGAACTTTTACGCACTTAGGAATTATTTCTCCAAATTTAGCTCAATCTATGTAGTGAAACTCACGTTTGCACACACTAGTGAACACACACTAAAGAGCACACATTCTCAACATGGTGGGAAGCCCTAACCATGACACCTGGGTAGCAGTTAGGGGTTTGGTGCTTTGCTCGAAGGCACTTTTGTCATGACCTGTTGACTCTATGAATCATTCACAAGCCCAGTTCTCTAACTACCAGGCTGCTACAAAAAAGACAGATTAGAACCCATGACTTCTGGTCTCATAGACACAGACACTTGACCCACTGAGTCATCAAAATAAAAGGTTTGGAGCAAGAATCATGTTTTATACTAAAATGTTGTATGAGAGTTTTTACACAATTTGAAGTTCTGATTATTTATTCAATGATTGTATTGTAAACTGTATTTCAGCTACTCTATCTTATTAAAAATATTAAAGAAAATGATATTTATTTTGCACATACTTTTTGCCGTTAACTTTTGTATATTGTTAGCCATATAACAAACATCTAATGTCTTAAATACTTAAAACAAATCTAGTTATATTTGATTCATTCTGAAACACCAAGTTCTTTGCTACCCATGTGATTTTTGTTTTGAGTACTGGCCATGGTGTCTTCCTACTGACCGGTTTAAATGAAGGGGTTAGGAGAGTTTGAGAGCTAGTCCGACTTTCGAAGGAACACATTATTATAAGCCCAAACAATATAAATAGCACCACAGAGAGGGTGTTGCTGGGTATCATATGTTATTAAGCCATGCGATATTACTGAATATGCTGCAGGTATTAATCAAGATATATGAGTCTCTAAATGCTTACAGAGAGTTTGCTTGGCAGAGATGTGTTTTGTAGGTTACAGTCCGACAAGCTATGTTAGTGGCAACTATAAATAAAAAAAAATTATAATAATATAAAATAAATATAAAGTTTATAATAATATACATTATTAATTCTTATGCTGCATGTTTTGAATAATGGAGAAATATCAGTGCTAGAATTATATGTGGTTAAAAAGTTAAGTAAAACTAAACATCCATTCTTTTTCATTCTTTAATCTCTTATTATATAGTGTGTGCACAGAGATCTGGCTGCGCGAAACGTCCTGCTGTCTCAGGGTAAAATTGTAAAGATATGCGACTTTGGGCTGGCAAGAGACATCATGCATGACAACAACTATGTGTCAAAAGGAAGTGTAAGTGTCTCTTATATTTCATTTGTCTTTTAAATTGATTGTATTGGGTAAACTTGGTAAACTCATCATTTCTTTATTGCCTGTGCATACATAGACGTTCCTACCAGTGAAATGGATGGCCCCTGAGAGTATCTTTGATAACATGTACACTACTCTGAGTGACGTCTGGTCTTATGGTATCTTACTATGGGAGATCTTCTCTTTAGGTAAACTAAAACATTGAGATTGTCTTGTTTAATCAGATGCAGTGGTGTCATCTGTAGTATTGTAATTTTGTAATTGTACGATTTAAATCTTGAATGCATTGCAGGTGGCACACCTTATCCTGGCATGGTTGTGGACTCCAGTTTTTATAATAAGATCAAGAGTGGCTATAGGATGGCCAAACCTGAGCATGCTTGCAGTGATGTGTAGGTTCATCTTTTCAATATATAACACTATAAAATCATCTGGTACAGGTGTCTGTGTAACATATTACAAATAGATAAGAAAAGCATCATGGGTATAAAATAAATTCTTACAAATCTGTAGTTGCTTGCACAAATCTTATACAATGATATTCTGTCTAAACAGACAACAATGCCAAAAGTCTTTGTTGAAAGTCTTTTCAAAATATGGTTATAGCTATAAATGGAACTTAAATCCATATTTATTTCTTTGGTTTAGAATGTGATGTCCAACTTTGTTTAATAAAGCTAGAACAAAACACTATAATGCATTTATGTTTATGCTTCTTTGGTTGTGTCACTATAGATATGAACTGATGGCAAAGTGTTGGAACAATGAGCCAGAGAAGAGACCATCATTCCAAAGCCTCAGTGAACGTGTGGCCAACTTGTTACCATGTGGATACAAGATGGTAAGAGCTGATCTACACTGACGTTTACACAGTTATAGCGCTGGAATTTCTAAATGAAGTTCATAAAATACCATATAAAATAAAACAGCACTAACAAAAGTAGTAGAATTACAACTATTTTTTTTTAAATTGTTCTTTGTTCCTAATGGATAAATTGCCATACATTGTGTTAAATGATAATATATTGAACAAGACATTTTCATTTTGATAGATATTGTATCATATATATTTTTCACTCCTACCTATGGTTGCACATTTAAATGCAATGAAAGAAGTTGTTTGGCTAATTTAGAACGTCGTGGTAGATTACAGTGAGCCAAATAAGCAATACTTCAAACCTGCACAACAACTAAACCCAGAATATCTTCTTTATTCCTTCAGTTGCCTTTTTTGCTCTCAATTCACAATCTTTGGTCTCAGTGCACCAGTACGTAGTGCGCCTCTATGCCCACATTGTACAACTAGCTTCCTGTTTCTTGTGGTTGTAATGTAGTGTGTTAGTATGCTCACACCAGCCCTGCCAGACCTACAACATTCATGAGCACAGGGAGCACAGAACTCAAGAAGGGTGACACCCATCAAGACCAAAGCCGCTGAGCATCTGTCTGTTAGCCATAATGACTTCATTAAGCTTTCAACTTTACTTTGCACTTCAAAACTTTGTTTCACAGTCTCATTCGCCAGAGGGTTAACTAGATTCTGTAATAGCACCTTAGGAAGGGGTGTGGTGGGAAATGTGGTTCTTTATGGCTCTTTGAGTGCCACTAACAGTCACAGAGCTGCTACAGAAATGAAATAAGACATCTGATTGAGACACGTTTATAGTAGCATTGTGGGACTATAATGGTGCGTTTCAAAACCACCAGAGAGGATCAAAATTCCCACTTATTTTCTTTTAGTGTTGAAAATGACATAATGGAGGAGCTAATTTATACCTAAGTACAAGATTTATAGAACTTATTATTAGGCCCTCAGAAGCAGTCTATGCTATTTGAACACATGGGCAGAATAAGCTAGTTTTAAAATCATTGACTGCAACACTGTCCTTTACATTAACATAGATTTAACATAAAATATTTTACAATCCTAACATATACAAAACACAATTTGAGGTCACTAATTAGCATCCATATCTAGACAGCCTGGTGGTGGTCAGTCACAAAAAAACTTACAAGCTTCTGGCGAGGAATCTACCGTTAACAATATCACTAGTTAATGCTAACATGACATTATCTCTCTGTAAACCAAACATTGTTCAAAGGTTTGTGAATAACAATTATGTTTATATATGTGTGGGCAGAGCTATGAGCGTGTGAACAACGACTTCCTGAAGAGTGACCACCCGGCAGTAACACGTGTGCAATGCATCCAGAGTGACGAGACCTATATGGGTGTGCTGTATAAGAACCAAGGCAAGATGCGGGACCGTGAGAGCGGTTTTGATGAGCAGAGGCTAAGCTCCGATAGTGGCTACATAATCCCTCTGCCTGACCTTGACCCACTCTCTGACGAGGAATACATTAAAAGGAATCGCCACTGGTAGGCAAAACACTCAATATTATTTTATTTAGGATATTATTATAATAGAGTATCAATGGCTTTATATAATATATATGTAATTTTTGTTATATTGTCTACTATCATTAAAAACGAAGCATCCTTTATTTAAAACATGCTGTATTTAAGACATTTAAGTAATATATACGGCAGGCTGCATTTAAAACATTTTGTATTTACAATTATTTGCCAATTTACCAGATCCAGCTACAATACAGGTTAAAATTGAAAAAGTCCACTGTAGCCTAAATATAAATTGTTGTTGGCATGCTAGATCAGTTTGAGCAATTAAGTTTATATTATATTCATTCATATTAGTTCCCCAGCATTACCCTCACTGTCATAAGGCCATCTGTAATGTAATATCATAAGTGGTCAATAAAGCTTGACATCACATATAACCATAGCATTTCTTTGATATTATCTGATGCAGAAACCTAACTTTGAGTTGTTTCAAAGTTAACTAAAGTAGTGAAATGTAATTAGATAGTAATATAACGTGAGTACACTGTAAATATGACAAAGTATTTGATAATATTTGTTAGCTATTGGCTAATTTTTGTGTATGTTCATTTTTTGGTGTGCAGCTCCCAGACCTCAGATGAGAGCGCTATCGAAACAGGCTCAAGCAGCTCCACAATGCCCAAACGGGAAGGAGAGACCCTGGAGGACATCACTCTGCTGGATGAGATGTGTTTGGACTCTGTGGATCTAGTGGAGGACAGTTTCCTGTGAGAAAAAACACTAGTAGTGACTTATATCGAGAGAGGTGAAGAAACAGAGAGAGAGAATGAAAAAAGGAAACATTGGGAACAAGTTAACCCATTTGGACTCATTTATGTCATTTCTCTATACATCTCAACCCTTCTTTAAACTTATTTTACCCTCGTCGATTTACTGCCCAAGAACCCCAAGAGAAAAACACTTAACTTTCTGGATGTCCTGTAAAGTTTTTGATCTGAGACAGCGCCCTACACTGGTTTGGAGGATGAATTACCATATGAGTAAAGGCTCAAGCGTTATGATAAAGACTTTCTATGAATCCAGCCAAAAGACTAAACTGAGAATGGGCATATACTATGAAAAGAATGTTGACATTTTTCCTTAAATAGGCATTCTAAAAAGCAATATAAGCAGCAACACATAGTTGACGTTATCAACACAATCTAACAGCTTAGTCCATATGTTCTTAAAATAACCACTATAACAAAGCAATATATGAAGAGTTAATAATATTGAAACAGGACCCACTGGTACTTACTTAACATTCCATTTAAATGTTGTTTTACTATTGTAAAAGAGCAACACATAAATTGAAAAGCACAAATCTTGGACCGAATATTTACATCCTATAATAGATCATATATTGACACAGTGCAGCAGTTAAATTTTTATTTTTTTACTTGTTAGTGAGTATAAATATGTATTATTTGTGAATATATGAGAGGGAAGGGAGAAGTTCTATGGTTCGAATGAAGTAAATCACAAACATTCTTTGACATGGAGATCACGTGCACCGTTCTGACTTCAAGACAATTTTACCTCTAAACCTAACCAAAGTTTGGACCAAATATTATGTTTGTTGTCGTGTTAGAATGAATTTTTTCTCACACGCATTGTGTCAACAGAAGGCAAACGCAACAGTCTAGTATATTTGCGTTATTCTACACAAGCAATGCATAAAGGTTTATTATAAATGTTGCATTGCTTAAAACTTGACCTTAAGAAAAAGGCTTATCATCTGGTGACATGATAGAATGTAATCGATCCATTTCTGGACTGAGTAGATAGAATTTAAAGAATATATTTGTACACTACAAACTAGCTAACTTGTAAATTTGTAAACTTCAAATTCCTTAACCACATATCCCACATTTTTGTAACAATCAGGATGCTTGGCAGAGCCTGATTCAAACCCACAATTTTACTTACTGATAGTCTAAAGCCCTACCCGCTAGTCTGCAACGGTCTCTAATATGTCCTTCCTAGAATTACAGAAATAAGCTGAAACATTATTTGATGCTTTATGTAAAATGTATTTTAATGTTTTCACTTGCATCTAAATGAAATGATATTTTTTCATGTAGATGCTGTTTGCAAATGCAAACTCTTTAAGTTTAGGACGGCCATTGTCTTGTATATTAAGGCTTGTTTTCCTAAAATACACTAGACAATTCAGTAAGCAATAATAATATAAACAACAACAATAATATTCTTTATTATGTACATTAATAATGCAACATCTCTAAAACGATGCTAGACTTCAGCCTTGATGACTGCAGACAAGTTTATACCAAAACAACAGCAATATTCAACAGCAAAAGCTTATTCAAGAAGTGTTTACCATGTGCAAATGACTGCCTTGTATTTCTGGTGACCAGCCAAGACATAGCTAGCAATACTATATTAGCTTTGTTATCTTCCCAAGCGCTGATTCATACATTGCTTTGCTGGTTGATTTCATTTGGAAACTTCAAGAGCCCTGTTTACATTTATGATGGGCATTACAAAGGGCTGCCATTTTTACCTAAAATGACAACGTTTATTACACCTTCAATGTGTGGCTTTAGAGTATCCAATAACTGCAGACCACTAAGTGGAACGGTACATTATTGTTTAAGCAGTTGGGGATGTTATAAGGTCCTAACAAAAACGCAAAAGCTGACGTTGTTCTTGGCTTGTGTCAGACAATAAGCCAAAAAGCCATTCATTATATTATGTGTTAAACCCTGGTTCCTAATTCTGCATCACATAATAACCAGCATTCCCTGCTAGCATTTCGAATCACGTCATTCAATCTCTTGGACACTAGAATTCAAAAACTGTATCAGGTGTGTTGGAAGTGAGGAAACTTGGTACTAAATGACAGTGGACCTACAGGATTAGTGCTAAAAACACGAAAAATATATGTAAATGATTTTGAGACACAACTACAGAAGTTGCAGAAGTTTGTAACAGTCCAATGCAAACAACGAACGTTAATTTGAGTAGCAAATGAGCATGTAAACAAGGGCATTTTTAAACCCAAAATTCAGTTTGAAAGATGCTTGTTTTCAGACATTTGGATTTAGAACAAAGTTGCCAGTTTATTATGTGGTAGTGCACACTCACCTTTTCACAATTAGACCCAGGGGTAATTAATAGTAACCAATATGTGTACCATCTCCGGTCTCCATGATTCTGCTGTGCAGCATCATTGGCACCTGTTGTATGATCGTTCCACTCCAGTCACGTTTTGTTTGTCCAGTCACATTTCCAATGTTGTACCTATTGATTATCAATATGCATCTTTAATTTACTTCTTTACATTTCACTGAATTGATTTTTCAAAGATTTTAAAATAAGATCAACTGTGTTTTAAGCATATTTGTTCTCATTAGCAAATGTCTAACAATATAGTACGATAGTCTGGAAGTATCATAGAAAGACAATGTGTAGCTTGTTTGATGTTATACATCACTATGCAAAGTAAATAGGTTTTTATTATGTAGCTTATTGTCCAGCATTTCACTGCCTCCCTTTGAGTATATACTGTAGCCACTGTGATCTATTCAATGGGCATGATGGAAAAGAAAAACTTGCACTTTTTACACCTTTTGTTGTTGTTGTTTTGTAAATCTGTTTTGTTTCTTGTAAGAGTTGTATGTAAGAAGTTGGTTCAGGCATAAAATTTATTGGGAACCAATAAAAGCCAGAGTGTTTTAAGTAACGGGCCGATCGAGGTATGAATTACTCCCTGGTACATGTATGTATAATATCAAATACTTACTTTCAATACAAGATGTTATCTTTCAGTTCAATTATACATTATGAATATGTACATTCAGATGATCTATATTTCAATAAATGAGATTTAATAATGTAATTTGCTTTTGTTTGGTTTACAAAGTAAACATTTACTTGTGCTTTGTGATATTGTGACAAATATAGCAGAGAGGATGGATCAAACATCAAACTTCAGACTTATTTGTTTGGGGGTGTTTATGTGCATTTTGCACTAATGGAGTTTAAGTAATTTAAAAAGCAAGCTGATCAGCTAATAAACACCCTATATAAGTTAAAAAAATTGTCTATTGTTTATGTCATATACAGTAAATATGAATACAAGTATTTACTGCAATATATTGTGTTTTGTGTTTATATTGTAATATATTACAATTTTGGTGAGTTTGAAAGAACTAGCTATCACTAGTTCAATGCTGTGAGTCAATGGGATCATTATTTTTTATAATTCACTTTTTAGCAATATTTGTTTTATTGTTTAGTTATTATGTAAAAACATTTGGTGGAAAAAAAACAATTATGGCAGTTATATATTTTCATCTAACCGGCAGAACAGTAATACTAGTAATACACAAGATACTATTGTTTCAATATAAATGTTCTCGACTGGAAAAATGCAGTCAGTATCAGAGCCAGCCCGAGGCATGCAGTATCTATTTATCTATCCATCCATCCATCCATCCATCCATCTATCTATCTACACAAACAAAATGATATTACAATCGTAAGGTGGTTTTTATATTACTTAAATTTTTTTATAATGACAATTGATTCATCATTGAAAAGGTTTGCATAACGTAGAGTAGAGCTGTCTTTTCACCTTCCGATTGAGTTTTCAAATAAAATTCAATGTTATAAATGTTGATTTCTCTGTTCATTTTGTGTCTATATTTTTATTATGTGCCAATATGTTTAATTATTTGCATATTTTATTTTGTAGTTTGCACATTTTGCACACCTTTGCACATCTAAATTTCGAAACTAAAGAAATTAAACTGGTTAACTTGTTTACTGTAAATGCAGTGTCCTGTTTGCAGATGCTGTTATCAAACAGGCTTAATCGGTTATATCAAAATACTTTGTAATTGAAAGTGAAAATTAATTAACCACACAGTGTTGTCTATGGAATGAAGTATCTGCTGCTGATTATGAGGTATGTATGGGGGTCTCAAATCTAAAGTCTTGGCTTGACTTCGATCATTATGAAGTGTTTTGAGAGTGTGGTGCTGGCCCAAATCCGATGCAGTATACCGGACCCCCTAGACCCCCTACAGTACGCCTACCGTCCCAACAGATCCACCTCGGACTCCATTTCTGCTGCCCTTCACTATTCC
>JAOTRQ010000023.1:1047004-1062514 GCA_028565875.1 Hoplisoma paleatum
ATATATATACAGCTTATTATACTTTTGTAAATTACCCTCTTTTGCCTCTTCCTACTTTTTTACTTCTTATATTGTAGTTTAAATTAATGTTTACAATTGTTGTTTTCAGTTATAATCTATTTTTAGTTTGTTAACAGTAATTTTGAGTGTTAGGATGGAGTAGTTATAAAGTATTTCACTGCCGGTTGTACTGTGTATAACTATGTATGTGACAGTTAAACTTTGATTTGATTTGATCTGGTAAGGATTGTTGAACTTGTGTGACCTTTGAGCTATAACATGTTCTTGCAAGAAAGAAATTGTCATATTTTAATGATTAATATTAGCATAAGAGCCCCAGAGTACCTCACAAGTTATTGTCTGTAACTGTCTGAACAATGAATGCAAGTTCGGCAGAGCACTCCATTTAGAGACGAAACTTTCTCCTTGACCTAGTTTGGCTAAGCAGTGAAGCTTTTGATTTGGCGTTATGCCATACCGTGAAATGCTCCAAAATGTGGCTCAATGTTCCAGTTTTCAAAGGTTTTCTATAAATACAACACAAGTGGCACAAGTGAAGCCTATGTTACCTTCTCAGGTGTGCAAAGTTAATCTGTTCTACTTATCTGGAGTTTGGTTTGGATACATTAATGGCAGCTGACCAGCTACCACAGGTCTGTCACAAATGGGGTCATCTCTCTGCTACCCTTAGGTTACAGATCTGGTTTCAATTTTTGTTGTTACCTTTATTAATTAGTATTTAAAACTTTTAATTTAATTGCAATGAATACTTTTTGAAGTATACCTTACAGTTTCACTGTCACAATACACAATACAAAACACACTAGACACGTTTCTGATTGTATACAAGAATTATCGTGATCACCCAGATCAGCCAGTCCTAAATCTGATGCTCTCTTCTTTAGAACGTGCTGTTCCTCATGAGCTCTTCAATCCGTTGCTGATCGGCTTTGTCGCTGCAGCTACAGTCCTTTGCCTCATCCTGTTCATTCTTGTTTACAAGTATATGCAGGTAACATGTTATTTCCATTAATAAAGTGGAACATGCTACCACTTATTTCAGTGTGTGGGAACGTATATAGGACCAAGTCATGGCAAAGATTTTCTCTAGTAAACTAACAAGATCTCAGGCTGTTGACCCTTTTTATTACTATTGCTATTATTATTATTATTATCATGCTACACCAACCAAACAAATTAGTTGTAACCATTAATTGTAACCACAAATAAATAACCATTTTTTCTTATACAATTACTGATTGTAGCATATATGTTGCATTTACACTTTTTCCCATTTAACAATCCACTGACCACAGGGTAATTGGATGTTGGACTATTTGCAGCACTGTACTACTAACATTGTCATTACAATTTAGTGTTGGCTGTTTAACTGTTTCTGGTGCGTAGATATTTTTGTGCTTAATCTGCCACTTTCAGTCCTGGTTATGTTGTGTGGCTTACATAACCAATAACTCTATTTTTAGTCTTCAGTAACAATAAGACACTTTTGGCACTTTAGCAGAGTGCGGATACATTGTGAATCTTACATTTATATTCCTGAATCATTCCTATTGTTTTAGTAGAATCCCATTATAATACTTTATTGACATTAAATTACGTTTTTTTAATTAAATTATCATCCTCCATCTTAATGCGGGACTGAACCTGATTATGTATTGCTCTGTAGGAAGAAGCAGAAGTGGCAGCAATGTTTGAGTGAGGCAATAACTGACCATCGTGTTGATGTGTGTTTAGGAACATCTCGGTACAATTTAACTCTCACTGACTCCTTTCCTTAAAATCCATATTTTTTCTTCTTTTAGAAACCAAAGTACCAGGTTCAGTGGAAAGTCATCGAGGGGATCCATGGCAACAACTACGTCTACATTGATCCAACACAGCTTCCGTATGACCACCAGTGGGAGTTTCCGCGAGACAGGCTGCGTTTCGGTTAGTTAAATTCAGCTCCTCACTGATGTAATTAGTCAGTAGAGATCCTAGAAGATCAGCCCTTGTAAAACATTTAGTTTTTTTAGTTATATTGTTTATAAAAAGTATAAAGATATGACTGATTTCAGTTGTATTGTAATCATAGATGCATTTACATTTATGTTTTACCCCCAAATCTCCAGCTTCTAATTCATGCAATAATGAAACTGTTGACTTATTAGACTAGGCTTGAGTGTTTGGCAGAGAAGTGACATGACATGTCACTAGGGCCACAGGGAGAATTTAATTTAGATCAAAGCCTAGGGTTTAGTATCTATTACTGCAATGGTGTTTAACAGAACATTTTATTTATCTCAGATCTGTTTTGGAAAGCACTGTTGGAACAGGTAAGCAAGTCACGAATGTTTTGCTGTTCTACATTCACAGGCAAAACTCTGGGCTCCGGGGCATTTGGGAAGGTAGTGGAGGCCACGGCGTATGGGATGTCAAAAGCTGATACAGTGATGACTGTGGCAGTCAAAATGCTAAAACGTGAGTAGAAAAAAAGAAATGCTTGTCAAACCTGCTTTGAGGTACAGCTACATTTTTTTTATTTAGCAAAACAAGATTTTGGGGGCCGTTCAGGGGAATTTTTATAATGAATGGAACTGGGTGGATATTGGAACCACCCTATACACCATTGTTTTGGATACCAGGTTTCACATTTTGTTACGGAGTAAATATATATATATATATATATATATATATATATATAGTTAGTTATATATATAAAGTTAGAGACAAATTTCTAGGCTAGTATCAAAAAAATTTAACTTTGTATTTTATTGGAAATTAACACATAATGTGGATATAAATATCATTATTAGTACTACCACTGATGCTACTATATCATAACTATAATATGTTATGCTACTGTACTATCATAATATAATATATTATAAAATTGACCATCTTATTTTCTTTATATAAAAGGTCAGGTTTTCCTGATTCTCATATTTTCCATTGAGGCACATGATCAAATGATGTTATGTCTGGGTAGAGATTGATTTGCGCTCTGTTCAGGTTATTCTTGCTTTGCACTTAGTGATTCCTAGTGGAACTGGACGTGGTACGACCCCCATCTAATATAAAGCGGTTTATTCTCTTGTTTTATTCCGTCAATCACTTTAACTGCCACTGATTACGCTATACTGACAAGCAGCTGAACTGATTGTAGCTTATCTGTTTTTTTTTCTACCTTTACCCTCATAGGACCCCCTCAAATGTTATTGTTCATTGAGTGATAAAACGTTTGCAGTTTTACAATAACAACATCGTAAGTACATGGTAGTGTGTGCTGGTACTGGTACATAGTACTGGTAAATATTACAAAAGCACGGTCAGTTGTTTGCGTGTGGCTGGATTGGTGCTCTGGATCCAAGATACTTCTGTCTTACATTTCGTGATTCCTAATTTTAAGTTGCTGCAATTTTTGATAATTGAAAATATAATTAAATGCACAATAAACAGTAAAAACTACTAGTAAAAGGTAGAAGTCTAATAGAACTGATTAGTTAAAACTGTTTACAATGGAGTTAGATATACTTCGAAAAATGGTGTCATAATTATTTCACCAGCTGTTTGTATACTTTTTTTACAGACTTATAAAAATAAGGTTTTTTAGGGAAAAAGGTTTTAATCTATTAATCATGTGTAACCTTTTAAAAAGCGTTGTAATTGTATAATAAATCCAGGCCATATAGCGTCTGTTGTGCTCGTTCATTTAAAAAAAAGGACCCGCCAGACACTCAGGTAAATACAACTGTGGGAAAACTGATTATAAGATTGCACGCTTTAGCTGGCTTCTAGTTCCAAGAACCCAAGATCGATAGTCCTTACAAGATCAGGTTCCATTACCTCTAGGTCCAGATTGCATGTTAAAAGATGCCTCTTACATACCTTAAGTCAGTAACATAATATGTAATTTACATTGAGGATCAGGTTTAGAAGTACAGGTACACACTTAGTCAAAGCTATAAAATGATCATGTATATTCAAGTATACACAAATATTTATTTGAAAGTTTGTTTTCATGTTAAATGGGATAACTGCACTAATGAATAAAAGACATCTTTGGCTGCTCTACTCTCAGAAAGTTTCAGCTTTCTTTCCTGCTTCATTTTTCTCTTGGTTGTTTTGTGTTGCAGCCAGCGCCCATGCCACTGAGAAAGAAGCTCTGATGTCGGAACTGAAGGTGCTCAGTTACCTCGGCAATCACATTAACATTGTCAATTTACTAGGCGCCTGCACTGTGGGAGGTGAGAGACAAAAAAAAAGTGTTTGAAAATAGTAAATAATACTCTTTACTTTAAACAATTTGAATCCACCTGAACAATAGTAATTCAAATACATGTTTGCAAGGTTTTGTTGATGCTTTAATATACGCTTTAAGCAATTCTTTGCCAAAGGCTTTACTCATGGGTCCAACTGTAATAACATAGTAGTTGGGAGGTTTGAACCAGCAGTACATTACAGTTTATAGCTGCCACATATTTACACTCTCAACAATGTTCAGTGTACGAGGATGCATGTGCCTTTTTTTGTTCACCTGTTTGCAGCGCTTCACTTTTTTGTTAATCAGTGACTCAAGTTCCTTATTATCTGCCATCAGTATTGATAAAAGCGTCTGGCAAAAAAGTACCTAAGTATGTTTGTTTAGTTGGGCTTGTGCTTGACATCTGACTGTGATTCCCCCTTCTCCCCAACGCAGGACCAACTTTGGTGATAACTGAGTACTGTTGCTTCGGTGACCTGTTGAACTTCCTGCGCAGAAAGCGTGAGTCCTTCTGCTGCTCCAAAATGGAAGAGGAGTCGTACTATAGAAACGTTATGGTGTATCCAGAGTCAGGGTAAGAGCTATGTATTTGATTTATTTATTTGCTATAATTCTTTTTTTTTTAAAGTAATAAGATGAAACCTATTCTAAAGTACTGTTAAAAAATCTTTTGCAGGGATAAAAATGGCTACATGACAATGAGACCTTCAGTGATGGGAACTCGGTCCGCTAAGGAACAACGGTCAGGCCATAAAGGTATAGTCCACCTTTTTATTTTGCTACTCATTTCTTGACTTTTATCTCTTTTGATCTGCTTTTTGAGCAGATCTGTTGCTGTTTCTCATCGTATATACTGTATATAATTTTCTCCTATTTAATTTCTGGTCTTCTTGTCGCTTGTGTTCTCTAAATCTTTTCCGCACTCCTTGCATTTGATTCTTTTTCTAGCTCCTCTCTATTTTGTCTCCTCTATGAACATTAATGTGCGACGTAACCACTCACTTTACAATTACAATCCCTATTTTTTGCACAAAATTCAATTAAAGAAAACTTATGACATTCACTTGCCAGTAGCCAACTTGTGTATAATCTTTATGCTTTTATTGGCTTCATTTACCCTTTATTAATGAATAATTCAATTAACGCCATTTACATTTATACAAAGCATCCACCTCCTCTTTCTGATTCGGCAATAGCTGGTCGAAAGTCCCGCCCCATTCCGTTAAGTAATACGTATAATGACGTTAGTTTCAGTGTGCCTAATGTCCGTTTTTGGCTGTTTGGAGTGCATCATCCAGGCAGTGCATTAAGTTCCATGGACAATTTTAAACATAGTGCTGGAAGTGTGCAAGTGCGTGATTTGGGACGCTCCGCTGATTTATTTATTGTTTTGCAAGACATTTTTACATCTTGCTTGATGAAAGCATTGCAACATTAAATAAAACATACGTTTTGCTTCACATAGGCTCCGGGACATACATCGAATGTGACGTGCTCAGCGATATTCTGCAGGAGGACACTGTAGCTTTGGACACCGAAGACCTCCTCAGCTTCTCCTATCAAGTGGCCAAAGGAATGGACTTCCTGGCATCCAAAAATGTAAGACCGTTTTCTGTCATCTTATATGAGTTAGTGAAATGATACTCTAGCTCCTCCCATTGCTCTCTCTCTCTCACACACACAAACACACACACACACACATAGCTGGAGGATCACATTGTTCTGTCATGGTTCATCTTACAAGTTCTTGCATAAGTTAATGTTCACAAGCATGCATTAACACACGTATATATGTGTTAAAACATTCGCTCACACACTCACACGTAGACATATCGTCTTGCTTACACACAGATTTGCTTAGACCTGCTTGTTGCATTGCAGCTTTATCCAGGTTCTGGAAAACAATGGACCCCAAAATAAAAGACTTGGACCTGAAATTCATACACCAGAACACAAGAAATATTCAGTTCTTGCTGTTGAAACTCATACTGTCCTGGTGGCCTTGTTAAAGCTAAATTACTGTCTTTTAAGAACAGGCTGATATTTTTACTGGAGATTTTATTGCTTGTAAATTATAACTGTGAGTCCTCGGGAGCATTTTATTTGCATTCTTGCAAAGTTTATTACTCTGTAAATGACCAAGTGCTTGGGCTCTTTCAGATCTGACAGGTGGCGCTTTGTATTCTTCTACACAAATAACTTTTATTTTAATAACTTTGTATTGGCTAGTTGTCCATTTTTATTTTTATTAATTATTTATTATCTTTGCTTGATGTTTACAATAAGTACGTGTTCTATGTATGTTTTTTTAAGTGCTCAGGTTGCACAATGGCAAAGCACGTCAGCACAGCTTGGTGACTGTTCATTCTGGCCGATTACCGACGTAGACAATTCAGGTCTCTGCTGGCTAGTTAATTTTGCCTGCACAATGAGAGTGGATAATGATCAGTGATGATGAGATCAGTGCGTGATTCTTTGTGCACAATACATATCTCTATGTAACCTGTTGGATGCAGGTGAAAACAGGCAATATGATGTCAGAAATAATGTACACTGTACACTCCTCGGTTACAGAGGCAACTCTCCCTCCTCAGAAACTGAGGCACTTGCTTCGTATGATGTAAGAAGCATTAATTCAATTATTTATTTAAAAATGCACCAAATGAGCTTTTAAAGCTGATTTTATCAACTAAAGCTGGTGGATTTTTTGGTGGGCTGGAGAACCGCAATCAGATGTTAGTCCGTCACTTCTGAGTGTAGTGTTCCACTTGAGACAACACTTTACTATGAAAGTGTGCCCTAAGACATAAGTTCTCGGTACACACTACACACTAACCTACATTACACTTACGCAAGTGTCCGGTTTAGGATGCCCCTATAATATTTAGTATGGTAGCAATAAAACATTGAAGAATCATGAGAATCACTAGCATCATGTGACAGTTAATACGTATGTCTGCCTAGTCCAATGTTGCCTACTGTTCCCAGTTTTATGGTGATGTTGCTTATAATATATTTTATGGACACTTTAAATTGATTTGATCTTGCATCAGCATATGTTGGCAGCTGAATATACTGTATGTGCTACATGGTATAAAGAAAGTCCTATAGTTTTTTTCTCTTTAGTGTACTTTTAAACAATTTCTAATGTGTTGCTTTGGAGCTTAAATGTGATTAAATGTGTTTGTGTCTGTGTGTGTGTGTGTCATTAGTGTATCCACAGGGACCTGGCAGCCCGAAACATCCTTCTTACACAGGGTAGAGTTGCCAAGATCTGTGACTTTGGACTTGCCCGTGACATTACAACTGACTCCAACTATGTAGTCAAAGGCAATGTAAGTTTTTATTCCAGATTTATGTCTAACATTATATTACTAAAGTTATTTATTTAAGCGTCACACCCTTCCCATTATGAGGAGATCACACGTTTGAGAAATACTAATGTTCTCGCCCCTGTCCAAGAGTTCTAGAAAACATCATTTATCTTAGATCTAGTAAAATTAGCCAATAAAAGCACATTGCATTATCATAGGGGGATTCTTTCTCTTGTTTAGTCGCTTAGATACTGAGAATTTAAAGGGGTTCTATAGCTGTGCAAACATTAATTTGGTCTTTGTGTTTAAATGGCATTTGAACTAAGTCTTGCTTTCCTTCTAGAATGGGAAATGTGTTAAAACAGCCAACAATGTATTCATGCTGTATTTCAGTTTTAATATACTAAGAACTTTCAACAATGCTTTATAGTAAATTAAATAAGGTCAGTCGGTTTTAAAGCACCTTACTGATTAGTAACTCTTGTGCAGGCCCGGCTACCAGTAAAGTGGATGTCTCCAGAGAGCATCTTTGAGTGTGTGTACACATTTGAGAGTGACGTCTGGTCTTATGGCATCTTGCTGTGGGAGATCTTCTCTCTGGGTATGATTTAGTAATTACTATTTTAAAGTTCATAAATCAATAGCCTGACACGTACAGAAGATTGTTTAGTGAGTGTAACAAATATGAAAAAGCAATCTAATTAAGTAATGCCTTAGGCATGGGATCGAATCTAACTCAGTGTCATTGCATGCAGGGAGCAGTCCTTATCCTGGTATGCCTGTGGATGCCAAATTTTACAAGCTGATTAAGGAAGGCTACAGAATGGATTCTCCTGAGTTTGCACCCAGTGAAATGTAAGTTTGTGCCAAGCTGTAGCGACGATGATATTCGTTAATTATGAACAATCTTGAGGTGCAGTACTTGTATCGAGAGAGAAATGATAAAACAATGGTGATTAAAGATTGTAGCTAATATTAATGACTTAATTTGTTTAGCAACACAGTTGATATTTTGTAAGGATTTTTTGTAGCCACTTGTTATGTTAAACACTGATAGTAAAGCCTTTATATGGACAGCTGCCTCGGTAGAGAGGTCACGTATTTGTATGCACTACTTTACAGTAGTTACATTGGTATGATGAGGCTTGCTTTTATATGTTAGTTGTATGTTAGTATCACCCTCAGTTAAAATGGTTCAATTGTCACAAGCTGCAAATAACAGACATATGTACACATCATTTTTTTTAACTTGAAGAGTAATTTTTGGTTTACCTTCACCTGTAAAGGAGCAATAGGTGCTTCCTTGGTATTCAAACAAAATACAAGTCACATTTAGGTTACATTACTAGGCAGCATTTTAAAGCATGTGAGAATTCTAAATATTTTCCTTTCAGTAGTGCTCAGAATGACATTAATACTGTGTGGAGAGCTCCTTGTGTTTTCAATCAGACCCAAAAAACAATGATGACATTTAGATCTTCTGCCTCGTGTAGAACGTTTAAATCAAGTCTTGTTGTTTCCTATCAGGTATGAAATCATGCAATCATGTTGGGATCCAGATCCCTCCAGGAGACCCTCTTTTGGCAAGATAGTGGAGCACGTCGAACAGCAAATCTCTGACAGCACCAAACATGTATGTAATTTAGATCAACACAGATTATAGTGACATCGCTCTCTTTTATCTTGTGTAATGGCAACCTCTTCCATGTTCTCTTTCTCAAGATCTATCTGAACTTCAGCTCCAGGTTGCCTCTGATCACATGTCACAGAGACGAGCCGGTTTCTCACTCGTCACATCCTAATTTAGGAAGCGGTCACAGCACCCCCACTCAGCCTCTCCTGTCCAGTGATGATGTTTTCTTGGAGGCCGTAGCTTCAAGGCAGCCTCGCGTATGAACAATTTCCAGTGAAACCTACCTGCTTCATGATTTGTGATCTGCTTCAGCAAATCAGTGTTTGTCCATCCAATAAGACTGTAAACATTTCAGACAGACCGGGACAAAAAGCAATCACAAACCATTCTGCTTTCTGCATTACTGATGTACGTTGGGGATTTACAGCTTTCAGGTTTTTTTCTCCGTTACTTCAGAATCGTGGGCAGTGGGATCTTGTGGCATGAAGTTTTGTTTTTTATAGAACGTCTCAGATCATCATCTTTTATATTGCAACAGGGTTCATTATGTGACATGTTAAAATCTTTTTGAGAGGCTTTACCTGGTCCTTTTATATGGTACTTATTTATTCCATATTGGTACTGAGAAGATAGCAATTGCTTTGTTCTTTTATTTTAAGGCACAAGTCATTTTCTGTAAATATGTCTTTCCCTACGCTTCAAAGTGGATTCTGCAGTCTGTGGAATAATGGTAACAGGCAGCTTTGTAACAGTATCAAATAGAAAGTTCTAGTATTACTCAGTTGCACATTATAAACTCTAGTTTTAGTACTAATTTTTGCTCATATTGAAAATACAAGCTAACAGTGTGTGGTTTATAGCTATCATCATTTCAATGACTTTTTTGCAGTGACTTTGTTTGAGAATCCTGCATTTGGAGGTACAGATTCAAAACGACCCTGTCCTCACCAGATAATACCATTTACAACATTGTTACTTGTATCCTGGGTTCCTGGGTCCAGATCTTGCCTCTAGTTTGTCTGTGGTACTATGGTTGCTTTTAAATTTACATTAACGTAAAGAACTGCAGTAAACCGAGTAAGGGACCTGGTCAAGATTAAGCAGTTATTGAAAACTGGTGTGAGCTCTGAAATAGAAACTTGGACCGTTGTTTTTGTAGATAGTGTAGAGTTCTTTTTGGATATTGTGTAAAGATTGTATTATCTTTACCTTTATGTCAGGACGTCTGTAATGAGTATCTATTTTTATCAAGAAACCGATTTATCATCTCAAAGTGCTGTAGTGAAACAAATGCTTTTTTAAACTTTCCTTAGTTGAATAACAGTTTAGCTTTAAGATCAGTATTATTCACAATTTGTGACGTGAAGGATTTTGTCAAGTACTGTGAGTCATTTTAAGAAAAATACAAATAGGCTACAGTCCTTCGGGCTGTCCAAAAACAAATTACTGGCAGAGTTGTCAAACTAGTTTCAGGTTAGCTTGTTTTTAAACGATCAATGCACTTTGTAGTCTTCCTCTAGTTTCTTTGTAGAGGTGGCTGAATGCTCAGAAATGAAAATTGTATTTCTTCCTGTGCACATTTGTGGGCTATTTAGGTAGCCCATAATTTCTGTCTAGTATAACGCTATAGGCTGATTTATATTGCTGCATTGTATCACAATAAATGGGGGAGGGGTAATTAAAGAATATTGGTAAGCATTGTCTGCAGAGCAAATAGCATACATTACTCCAGATTTTAACTGTTGTGTGAATATTTTATAGCTTTTGGTTTGGAACTACAACATAAAGGATATAGTTGTTTAAGGATCAGCATTTGGATCAGGCTCCAGTAGTACTTGCTTTTCAATTTAAATCTTTAATCCTTAACTTAAATGACGTGTTGGCTACTTATTGTGCCGTTTTCAGAAAATGTAGAAGTTGCAATTTCTTGGAATTCGCCCTACCTTGGAAACATTTGCATGTTGTAGTGTCTACAGACTACTTACGTATATCTATAGATTTAAAATGTTAAGATGTTAATCTCTTTAACAGAAATGTTTGTACTTCGTACCACCTTAGTGATATTACTTACTTATTAACTTTTTATCTGAATGCTCAACTTTATCTAAATCAAAACATACCATCTACATGCTTATGTTCAGCACTTACTGTACTACACACAGTAAATGTAGAAGATGTGATTTTATACCCATTTTAGTTCCATTCAAAACTTATCTGGGAAAATGGTAGCTTAGTTTGATATCATATATAACATGTTTATAGTTTATACCCATCTGTAGTAGTTTCAGGCTCTTCATTTGTCTACAGACTGTATATATTGAATCAAACGATTAAGGTTCAAACTTCCTTCCTTGCTTAAATTGTTTTTTTAGAATTTCATTACTGCAGCACGTTCATGACACCTGTTTATATTCATCCATGTACATACAGAAGTATAAATCAGCACTTAGTGTGAAGATGCAATCGATTTTGGAGCATTGGTCATTTTTGTTAGTAACTGCGAGAATGCCTCAAGAGTTAAACATTCCGAGAGACAGAATGACTTTTTTTGTACATATGTACATTTGTTACTGAAGTTTGTTGCAAAATATTGTATGTAATGTATAGCGTGTATGTTTGTCTAGCCGATTAGCATACAAAAGTCTCTATTATGTTCATACTTTTCTTTATCTGAGCAATAAGTGTAATGAAAATCGTTGCTCGTTTTTAATAGCTGTGACTCAAGCTTGCTTAAAGAGTTGAAATCCGTTGTAGGTGTTTTCTATCAGTGTTCAGACTTTTAACAATACAACACAGACTGTTATGCCTCAGGTAACACTTAGGACTGTTCTTTTGCCAATAAGAGCGACAACAGAATGATTAAATAAGAAGGATGAATTGTATATTCTCTATAGATACAGCCAATGGGTTTCCTATATGAACAGAGCTTATGTCAACTCTTATCAGTGGCAAGAGCGAAGATGTTCTTCTTGGGCCAGAAATGAACTCATGAACAAGCATGTTTAGATGTCTTGGATAAAAATTGCTATTAATTGTGACGAATGGGAGCAGGCTCCATCTATCATTTAAAACTTTGATTCTGTTTAGTAATGGACAATTTTAGTCTAAAAGAAGCAGAACAGCAGCTCAATTTGACAATTGCGATTGCTATCATTCAAGCTGGAGTAAACTGGAGAGCAGAACTGTTGATAAATTGAAAACCTTAATGTTTGTCTATTCACTAACGTAAATCGCTGTCTCTTCTTTGAACACCGCATGTATCACATTTTTATTTCATGAAAGCCAGAGGTAATACACAGCTGTTCTCATATACCATTTACAAATATTACACTGTAGCCAGCTTTACATTATCAGCTTGAATTTAAAACTGATTTCCACTCAGCAAACTACATGTTTAATTCTTTTAGTTGACATTTTGTATTCATGCCATCTTACCACAATGGTAATGGCAAGCAATGTTCTCCATCATTCGACTTGTTTCCAGATGTTTCAGATTCTGAGCACCAAATTTTACACACACAGTGCACATATATGGTATACATGTATTGTCCGGTCAGGGATATGTTCCCCTTTCAGTCACATCCATTATATGTGACTCTATAGTATCATTCTATAAACCTCGAGATTGGTTTGAACAATGACGTTTTAGCCATAAAATACATTTCTAAAAGATTTTCCAGATGCACCATCTCTTTACAAGTTTAAAGCTAGCTCTACGAGACTAGACAAAGCCCGAGTGAATGATTAAGACCTTGCCAGGTAGTTCAAGCTGCAACATCAGTAGTCAGAGCACCTGGTCAGTGAGATGACTTCCCAGCTTTCTTTTTCTCTGGTTCTGTTCTTTGTGTCCAGCTGCTTCCTCTTGCGGAAGTGTTACTTCCACAGCGCTTGTGTTGGGGAGATCCCAGCCGCTCTCTATCCCATCTCCTTCACTTCCGTCTCTCTCTTCCCACACCACGACATTGTTTAGAGAGGCATCTGGCTCAGGCTGCTGTCTGCACTTGTGTGTGTATGCGTGCATATGAGTGAATGCGTTGTAGCATAATGCAGGTCATTTTGCTGGTTAGAAACCAGAGCACTGATAAGCCTAGCATTTCAACAGTCAAACACACTGCATATTGAAACTTTCCTATTGTGTATTCGATGTGATTCCACTGTTCGTTTGCTTTCTTCATGTGAGTATGTGTAAAAGTTGAGAGCCATTATTTTTATGGGCAATGCGGTACGTTCGTGCTAATGCTGTAAACTTTTAAGTGTTGTTTTTCATGGTTTTCATATTATTTAATATATTCCTTGCATATCCATTGCATAAATGTTACTCTACCAGTTTGATCGACTGCATTTTGGTCTCTAATTAGCTGGTTTTAGGCAACATTAGTCACATCTGGTACATCTTTTATATATCAAACATCTATTCACGTGTAGACTGATAAAACTTTGTCATGTGGTCACCATCTTATGCATGAATTTCTATAGGTCGGTTTTTGAACAGATGAATATAGAGTTGTTTTTGTTCGCTAAAGATAATGTTTGTTCTGTGCATTTTATCACTATATATTTATTTTACAATTACTATTTTGCAAATCATTGACATGTTCTAGTGTATTAGATCTATCATGTGTCTGTCATGTCTTGTTAATATACTCTGTAAATAAACATTTAAAACCTAAAGTACTTGGACTTGGTGTGGTTTTGTGTGTGCTGTTTACCAGAAAATTAAATCAGGTTTTAGAGAGTTTAGTCAGTCTTGTGACTCACATTGTACACCAATAACACTAATATTCCAAACAGGTACATATGAAATTTACAATGCTGAGTCACATTATTATGACCTATATCTAAAATACAGTATTTAGTGATTAATATCCAGAATAACCCCACAAAATGCATTTACTAGACGACATTACATTGATTTAATTAGATCCTGGTAGGTTATCAGACGTGTATGAAGCCACGCTGACTGCAGAACATCTCATAATTCCGGCAGGGTGCGTGGTGGAGTATCCATCAAGTTTGAATGCAGATGTAGGTGGGGCCACAGATGCTTATCTATGCCCCAGGCAAGACAATGATGACAGGTGTACATGATCTGCAAGGATGGATTCATTGATAAATCAGCCAAAGGCAAATAGTGTCTTTCACACCTTCAGTACCCATCATTCCAGCTCACAAAATTAGACTTATGAGCCGTGATACATCCGTTGAATGGAAGCGGTCTGATTTGGCTGTGGTAGATGTGTGCAGTTAAGCAGAACAAATGAAAAAGTAAAATGACTTTCAACATATGACTGTCTTATAGAATGTGCTCATTTATAATCGCCTTATATCCAGTCAGTCTTCTACTGAAGCCCAATCTACTAGTACTAGAAGAAGAAATATAAAACGTGGTCATGTAATATACAAAACTGCAACATAATAGAATGGTTTTCCATGACTAAGTGACCCTATTGAAGCCTAAAATTCAAAAAGGAAGACAGAAGGATATCCTTGGAGGATAGTGACAATAGGATGCTTGCTCAATCCCAGCCTTAGACATCTGTTGCCAACGGCACAATAGTATAATTTGAAGTGCTTTTCAAGGACACTTTTATTGATTCTCAAACTGTTGACCATGGAAAAATCCTGTCTTGCATCTGCAATGTTTATTTATAACATAATGTTTTTGAAAAAAAGTTTTCACTACATGATAAAATATCAACAAGAAAAACATTTTCTGTTCCGTATCCGGTGCTTTTGACTGTCCAAGTGCAGGCTAAACTTATTGTTTATTCATCCATCTGATAAGACAAGAAGGATTTCCCACTATTGAAACTAAAAACACAAAGTGAGTGAGCAGTAATTTTGAATTATTCTTAATTCAATAACTGGCTGAGAGTAAATTAACCAGCATGTCACGTTTTTCCCAGAGAAGAGCTCCTGTATAAACCTTTACTTTTTATTTCTCACTGGGAATTTGAGGGGGGAAAACCTAGAGAGTGACGCAGAACTTAACGGGGTTATCAAGGCTAAAACCAATTTTTAGGATTCACGCTTATAAGAAAAGCAATAGGTCAAACGTGTCTGTAGGAAACTTTAACTAATTGATCTGTGTTGACTGAGAAACATGTTCTATATAATGACGAATTGCTGGCAGACGAGGTTAGACTATTTATCTTCACCTCACTTACCATGACTTACATGGAATTCTCAGATTTAGGTTTGACAAGTAGACACAGCACAGAAAGAATCAGAATCAGAATCTGTTTATTATTGCCATTGTCAATGAACAGGATTCACAGACTAGGAATTTTCTTTGGTGT
>JAOTRQ010000023.1:1062614-1075438 GCA_028565875.1 Hoplisoma paleatum
GCCCGCGGGCGACTCATGAGGTCCTTGCGGGCGACCTGGTGCCCGCGGGCACCACGTTGGTGACCCCTGACCTAGAGCCATATTTTTTTAAACATTTAACAGTTATAAATTTTAATGTCACAAGCTTATTTCCTTTTGGAATAATAATAAAAAAGATTTCAGGTGAAAATCATGACCTTATCCTTAGCGAGAATTCACATAAGAAGTCATAAAAAATTTTTTGCAAAAACATTTTGATGTATGATTGAAGTATTGAAGTATGATTAAAGTTACAAATCTAAAACTCTACTCATTTGAAATGTATAGGGTTTTTTTTAGCAGAAGAGGGAATGTCTCTTCAAAAGATGATTAAAGACCCAATTCTAAGTATTTGAGATGGCACTAACTTACGTTCTTATTCATTTGATGAAAAATGTTTGGGCAAACACTCGGTGTCTCCAAATTAACCTGTCGGCATGTTTTGGACAATGAGAGGAAACCCTGTGCTTGGGTTTTTTTCTACTCTGCAGACGCTATTAATGACCCAGCAGAGGTGGTGATTTGGTTAATGGGAATTTCTTTTTTGCTATTACCACCATGAACATCACCCAGACCAGCTGAGTGAGTTCTAAGAAAGATTTGGTGTGCTACTGTGTTTAACTTGTAAACTGTAGAGTGTTTAGTGATTATGCTAATTTCCTATTCTTAAGACGGTGTGGACTTTAGACTTACCACTGCGACGGCTGAACTCCTAAGCAAATGTATTTTAGTAAAAGCTATTTTTAGTCATGGTATAGTACTGTTTTTATTAGCTCAAACTCCACAAAGAAAGGAGTTGGGCCACTCTTCCTGCGGATTGCGGGCCACTCTTCCTGCGGATTGAACCCAGGACCTTCTGTACTACCCATTTAGCTACCAAGCCACCCAAATGGGGAATTGAACATGACTATAAGTGAAGGATATAAAAAGCAGAAAGACTACCTTGATGAGTTGTATTTAAGATATTGGTGTGTATAAACTCACCACATACAATTAAAGCATACTGCTTTATTTACTTAAAACTTTTTGTATTCGATTGACAGCATGTAATCGAAGTAATGATGTGTACACTGGGAATCAATCATCCTAAAGCTACACTTGATGCTTTCTTTTTTTGCTAATTAGCTTATAATGTAATAATCATCAAGCTCTCTAATTGTCATCGCTGACTACAAGCACACATGTTAATTATGCAGTGCTAATATTTAACTATTTTTCTTTTGCACACAGATCTAATTTGAAGCTTCGGTAATTGCTTATAATATTCCATTCCTTTTTGTGATGCTGAAATGATAGCATAGGCCATTCATTAAGTTTTAAACAAGAACATCTTTCCTAGTTATCATTCTTGTTCACTTATTTGTGAGCTTTTGCTGCAGGAAAATAATGTGTATTTTATTGTCTGTCATGTACTGATATAGACTTGTAGTTTATGCATGGTGTTGTATTATTACAAGTCTCCATAAATGTTATAGCCATATTGGACTAAACTTTTCTGTTAGCAAAATTTTGCAAATAATAGTTTTGAAGCGCTACTTCGGTGGTAATAGATTTGATTAAAATCCATCCATAAACATTATTAGCTCAAATATAGGTGACACTTACTTACCAGCCAAATGCTTTCCAGTGAAAAGCACTTAATTTCACACCATCATCAACTGTTTCTTTTGGTATGACCCCAGACAGCAGTGATTTTCCAGAGTATCATCGTTATTAAATGATTTATCATCCATATTAAATAAAGCTGGCAAACACTTACTTGTTTCATACGGCAAATAAATGAAATATTGCTTCTAATCATTATTATTCTGTTTACTATATTTGGTTTGATTTCTAGGGAAATATTAATGCTGATGCCAAATATGCTATATATGGAAATATTATGAGATACTACTTCTTCCAGATTTTGTTTGGTCATGTTTGATCATGCATGACCCTGGCACACCTAGTAGTTAAATGTTACAAGTATTGATTGCTTTTCTTATATCGGGGTTTACATACTTAGGTTACATTAATTAAAGGACAAATAGATACACAATACACAGGATCTGATTTAGCTATGGATAATTGTTTGGTTCTTCAGCTCACCTCAACTGCACGTTTTAAATTTAGACTGTGGAAGGAAACAGAAGCTTCTGGAGAAAACCTATACACACTCTACACAGCAACAATTTATGCTTTTCTACATGGGAGTCAAGATCCTAATACGAGCAGCCAAACCAATCACATTTATCAGTTACATATCCAATATTCAACATTTCATATCTTTATTCTGCATTGTACAAAACATCCCAATTTTTCTGGACATGGAGTTTGTACAGTACCTCGCGTCCAGGCATTGCTGGTAACGTCAGACCCATGGCAACACTGACCAAAATAAAACGGTAAGTAAAATAAATGATGGAGCACTTATATTATGTTTACAGATTGCTGTGGCTAACTAATTGTCTAGAAGTCATACCAATTATGCTAGATAGACAGAACTGAGGTTTTTAAAATGGTCAATGCATGTCATTTTGACCTCATACAGCCTATAACCATTTGGCAGTATAATGCAATGTCCCACTCAAGAATGGTAGGCTGGTGATGTGTAAATGGATTACCAGATGCCATCTCGTTGTACTGTGGATTGATCATTTCGGTCAGACTTTTGGCAACAAAATATTAGACCTTTGCCAGGATGAATGAAAAAAAAAGTTTGAATGAAACTGTGAGGTTGAGGTCAGGCAGTGGGTAGCACATTCAGTGAAGTAAGTAGAGCATAATGGTTTAAATGGCGGAAATAATGTGCTGCTGCCAAGAGTTTACTGAAGGGACATGGAAAGTGGGGATCCATCTTTGATTTCCAATCTGAATTAGTTCTGTTATAAAGAGATTTTGAATATGCTTTCAATAGATAGATGGACAGTAAAATTGTCTTCATTGTGCATTATTCAGGCCCATCTTGTTGACCCATATTATAATAGCAGCAAATGACCAAATTGAGCTTTTAATATTTTTAGGACAGCGTAGTCTCAATACATATACACTGTTAGATAACTTCCCTTTAGTTAAATTAATGTATATGGGTAGACAGCCCCTTTCTGTGATATAAAGATGATTTATGTTGATTATCATTTTAAAAAAAAGCTAATACCAAAGTATTACGATTTTATATTACAAAAGGATAAAGGCAAACAATTAGCCTGTTTAAAGAAAGAGTTCTGAATGACTGCTTACAAAAGTTTGAGAGTGGCCGATATTCACATAATAAAGTCATCGTTATTTAAATAGTCTGCTTACAAAACACACGCAAGTCATATGACATGAAAGTAAAATAAGCTGTTTCGAAATCTCAACACAAAATGGTGGCAAAGTTTTATGGTCAATTATATTCAGTCATAAATCTGAAATCATTTTGTGAGAACAAAATTTAGAAATGCCCTGATGCCACTGTATCAATTAAGATGTAATAATAATCCCATGTATGAATATTAAATGGGCAGCATAGTCTCACTGGATATCACTGTCACGAGTTTGGATGTTCTCTCTGCATTTTCCTCCAACAGTCCAAAACGATCCAGTTAACTTGAGATACAATAATGGCTTGTGAAAGATATGTGTCCCGTCTACATGATAAAAAATTGAATAAATAAATTATTTTATTAATAAGTTAATATTGTATAAAAAGTAGCATAATAGTAAATGAATATATGGATTGAATGGCTTTGTTTTGTCTATATATATATATTAGACACCAAAACATTAAAACTGTCATGTTTGTGTATTTGTGCATGGTCAATTTAGCAAAAACGGTGCATTTCAAGGTTACATTAAACGTCAGGCAAATGGAAATGAGAGAGCAAATTGTTATGACCAGAAAAGTATGTAAAACGAGTGCCCACAGACTGTTGTACTGTGTAACCACAAACAGTAATTCAGAACATCAGAGCAATAAAACATGTTTGACTTTAAGTACAATGTAATGAATCCTGTTTTCACCAAGATCATAATAATAGCAGGGAACTACAATTCTCCTCCTGCAAACTATTAGTTTTGTCTGTACAATAGCTGTTCACTTGTTTGTGTCAAAAACTTGTTTGTGTCTCGATCTGGGTTTTAAAAATGAATCAGAACCAACTTGATGAAATACAAACTAGTTTATAAATCTCTCAATGAAATGAGTTAAATCTTTAATGTGGTTGTTCCAAACGCTAAAGAGAACAGCATTTAACTTTAACAACCTTTAATCAGTGACATGACAATCTAATTTACCAATGTTGTGTATCTCAGAACAGTTAAATGATGCTGTCTGTTGGTAGGCGGCATTTATTGCAGTGCATAATCACTGCAGTGTGCTAGTACGTGCTAACATTTAATATTTTATTATGCACTACCATTTAACAGTTATGAGATACATAAAGTGGCCAAACTGTCTGTCATAGTTGTTTACAACAGTGAAGCACTGCTTGAACGCTGTTATGCAGAATACATTTAATACATTAGAGTTAGATTTAAAGGGTACACATGATTCATCTTAAACAAGTTACAATAGGTCTATGGGTAATAAAAACATGTCCATGTACTTTGCACAAATCATTCTCATGTATAGATCTTACCAGTTTTGTTCTTGGTAGTTTTAGTCTCTTACAGCATGATCTTTTTCATATGTAAGCGGGTGCTGGCCACGCCGGACCATGTATTGTTTATGATGAGTGGAAGCGTCACCTGATCAATACAAAAACAATACAAAAATTCATACATAATATGTTCCCTTGAAGATGTAGCTGTCAAGTTGAGTAATAAGAATGGTTAGTGTTTAGTTTTATTACACCCTACAAACCGCAAGAGCCACCAAAAGAACCTTTATTCACTATGAAACAATTGAATTACTTAAAACAAAGATGCCTAGTGTACCTTTTACCTTTTCTAAGCACCTAAGCTTAGTAGAAACAAAAGAAGCTAAACTGTGGCTTGGCTTTGGGAATAGATGATACCTGAAACTGTTTTGACATTGTGAGTAGATGTGAATGGAACAAGTTCGTTAGGATATTACTTTTTAATTATCCAGTAATTAAATCAAGATAAATCTTGTCAACAACAAATACAGTGATCACTGTATGATCACATTCCTAGACTATAGATGGCGCTGTTCCAGGAAGTGGATGTGCTGAGCTCGGACCAGAAGCAGCTGTTGTGGTGCTTTGCAGACACTTCTGTGTTGTGGTGCACTTCTGTGTTCGTATAGTGAATAATGACTTTGTAAAAAATAACTATGTAAAACATTATTTAAAATAAACGTTCGAATATATTCGTATAGCTCGAGTATTGCGCAGAGCGCTTTAAGGTAAGCTACTGTCTTATTAAACGCAGTGTAGTACAGCTTGTGAAAATGGCCTTCATCCGCTTTAGCTAAATGTTTTTATCTCGACGTTTATTGTTGTGCTGAAATGTTTGTTCCCCTTTAACACGACTTAATACACAAAATGGTGCCATTAATCTACTTCCTAAAGTACTGTGTGATAAAGCAGGACGGAGGGACGTTACTGTCATAAGCTTGTCACCTGACACATGACAACATTTGGTGCATTTTAATAAACCTGAGTTGTTTCTACATATATATGTATAATGAAACTCTGGATAATTTCATTTTATTTGCATAGGCCGCTTAGTTTATGTATTTTAAATGTATTTATATTATTGCTAGCTTATTAATGACGTTTTTGTTCTTTAGATATGGCATTATGACGTCTTCAAATATGGCATTATGACGTCATACTATGTCATTGTATGTCCTCCTGCCTCACTGTTAATAGAGCAATTTCTCGCTTATAGAATTCGTTTTTACAACGAATTCTACAACACACATGATATTTGCAAACAAAACGTGATTTATAAATGTCTTCGTACTTGCGTTTAGTCGTGCATTTAGATATTTTTATAAATTAATCCTTGCTTGTCGAGAAAAACATTGGAAAACTTGTGTATGTACAGGCAGAAGTGCAGGTTGTTTCGCCGTCCCACATTTCCACCCCTATGTAATTGGTTCCATGGCATGTTTGTAGCTCTTTTAAGCAGTAATACCCGATACACACAAGCACTCAGAAGACAAAATATGAAATATGAAAGTAATGTTTTTTTATTCAAGTTGGAGAGACACATTATTGTAGGCCAAGAGTCATATGCAGCTCCTAAGCGACGTGTTGGCCACCCCAACACGTCGCTATAAGGCTTGAATATTCATCCTAAAATAATCCAGATCAGATTTCTTGTTGCCTTCTATTTATTAATTAATACAATGTTAAGGACATGGTACGCCAACCTAATATGCCAATCTATCATTTCTAAGGTTCAGAGTGAGTTCACTTCAAAGTTTGAACCCCAGTTGGGGTGGTCTGGGGTTTTTTCAGAGTGAACCTTGAATGTTCTTCTCATGTCTGTGTGGATTTTCTCTGTATGCTGCAGTTTCCTCAAATATTCCAAAAACATGCAATTTAGGTTAATCAGAAAAACGAAATAGTCCATGTCTGTTTTTGATTACCTCGTGAAATGATCGCTCTTGTATAACGAGAATCATTTCTGTCGTGGATGTAACCAAGTGTGTAAGAAAAAAAAACAGTTCATAATTTAAACGAAGAACTCTTGACTGATTAACTATTACCATCTCTAAACGGTACCTTGATAATCCATCAGACCAATTAGCAAGTTTTTTGGCAGTTGTGTTTTTTTAATAGCATTTTTAATTTGGTGGTGTTTTTTCTCTGTTGCCGACTGCCTGCTCTGATTTGGGAGAATCGGGCTGTCACACTTTTCTGACACATGTATCATGAACCCAATACCATGAATCACATTGCATCATGGGTAGAGTTTATCCTCATATCCCTAGTGCTTATTACATGTTTTGTTTTTAGGCAGCAAGATGACCGCCATAAAGCATGCTCTCCAGAGGGACATCTTTACTCCCAATGATGAACGCTTGCTTAGCATAGTTAACGTCTGCAAGGCAGGAAAGAAAAAGAAGAACTGTTTCCTGTGTGCCACAGGTATACCAAAAACTCACCTTTTGCCATTTTTGTGTTCACATTCGTTTTGAAATAATTGTGAATTTGTATAATCTACTTGTTATGGATAACCATTAACATTAAAAGTTCATAGATCATAGTCATCTGTTGTGGTACGTGACATTATTTGTATGATTGCAACACTTATTGGAAGGTATTTGTATTATCCAGGTTACATTAATCACTGACTTCATTATGTATATCTATGTTTGTGTATATGTATATGCACCCATAAAGTTATATGTTGTGTACAGTTACCAACATAACATCTGTTGCTTTGTGATCAAATCAATAAATAGTCAGTGTACCTAACACATTAATGTTAGGTATGTATTTGCAGAAGTGGCCTTATCATGCTGTTGCAGTTGATTTGTTCTATTTATTTATTTTTAGTGACCACAGAGCGCCCCGTACAGGTCAAGGTGGTAAAGGTAAAGAAGTCGGACAAGGGAGACTTTTACAAGAGACAAATGGCATGGGAGCTTCGTGACTTATCAGAGGTTGATGCCAAAGATGCCACTAAGGTTAAAGCATAAATATGAAAATATTTTTTTACACCTAAATATATCTGTTATTAATATTCAGATTCATTTAGGATTGTGAACAGCATACTTCTCGGGAGTGTGGATAGAACGACTTAAAAATTCAACATATTTATTTGTCTTTATTTACGCCATTATTTGAATAATAGTTAAATAGTTTTTAAGATCCTGGATTTAAGTACAGTTGGACTTTATAGTAGATAGTATACCATAGACATGTATATGGACACTCCTAATTATTCATCAACACATTTTGTTGAAAGCTGCATAAAAATCATCCAGTACTTTTAATACAGACTGTTATTCTAGGCTACTTACAGTGCTTTGCTAGTATATTGTCTGAGCTATTGAGGGTTAAGGGTTTTACTCAAGAACCTAACAGCAGCACACTGGCAGTGGTTGGGCTTGAAACGACAACCTTTTGATTACTAACCCAGTGTCTTGACTGCTAAACCCCACACAAACCCAAAACTCACTCTTCTTGCTTTGCCCTGTACATGTAGGAGAATCCAGAGTTTGACCTGCACTTTGAGAAGGTATATCGTTGGGTGGCTAGCAGCACAGCGGAGAAGAACTCATTTATTTCCTGCATCTGGAAGCTAAATCAGCGCTACTTGAGAAAAAAGGTGGAATTTGTCAATGTTAGCGCTCAGCTGCTGGAAGGTAAATGTTCTTTAAACCTACAGCTATTGTTCTGATCAGGAATTGCACGTGAGAGATTTGAATGCTCGTGATTTTGATTATGTGAATGCACGTATTATGAAGAGCATCGAATGCATACTGTGTAACTGAGAATGGTCTGGATTTGTTATTAACGAGGCTAAACTTGTTTCAAAAAACAGAACTCTTTTGTCTCTATGTATTTTGTACTAAATGGCTTTATAACCTTGCTCTGTTCTGCACTCTTTTCTTAACTTCTTTCACTGGCCAGAGCTTCCAGAAGGTTGGTACTCTATCTGCTTTTCTACAGTCGTTTTCATTTCCATTCATGGTTTTGTTTCCCATTTCTTCTTTATTAAAACACATGATTTACTATCAGTGTGAGTGTGTATTCATTTAAATGTGTTCATTTTATGTGCTAGTGTTGGTGTAAACATGCTTTTTTTTACATTAATGTACTTATAGTTTCCTTTCACAGATCACAGCCATCTTGTAACATTTTCATTAACACATGGATGCACCAATCCAATTTTGTGGCCACAACATTTATAACAAAGCTGCATGTATTATATTCAGACAATATTAAATAAAATATTAAACAGACAAAACATTAGACATTAAACTTGAACTGACGAATCTTGGCTCTATCAGGCATGTAACCAAAGTGTATAAAATATAATTTTGAAATCCTAATAGAAAATCCAAATCCAGACTTAGAGTAATTCACAGTAACCAAAGTTTGATACTACAATTTAAAATAATACTACTGATTTTAATTTGTACTGTAAGCCTGTATTAAAGTTGTATTAAGTAAAGTTGGGTTATGATGTGAGTAAACCATTGGGACTCAGTAACATCTAAATATCTAATCACCATCCATCGAGACATGTGTTCACGTTGTGTAATAATCAAGACAATCATTATGGAAGTGATATAAATTGATTGTGCATCTTGAGCTCTGTTGTCTGTCATCATACAAATGATTGGGCTGGTGTACATCCTAGTCAGTGACCGGTCAAACATCTAGATTTTTTTCTGCCGTCATACATTTAGCTTCTAATACACTTAATATAAAGTGTCCAATTAACTGTGTGTGTGTACTTTATGTGACAATAACGGATAAAAAATTTATTCAATGCCATTGTCCTTCAGTACTTTCATTGCTTATTCCTTTTTCACAGAGTCAGTCCCCAGTGGTGAGAGCCAGAGCGTTGCGGGGGGCGATGAGGATGCTTTGGACGATTATCAGGAGCTGAATGCTCGTGAGGAGCAGGATATCGAGAACATGATGAGGGTTTGTGAATACGCCATCTCTAATGCTGAGGCCTTTGCTGAGAAGCTTTCTGGAGAGCTTCAAGTCTTGGATGGTGTAAGTGTATTTAATAAGTAATAAGACTCAACAGCTTTCAGTTTTTTTAGGCATTTCTGTCTGATTTTCTGTCAAACGTTTCAGGCCAACATACAGTCAATCATGGCATCAGAGAAACAGGTGAACATATTGATGCAGCTTCTGGATGAGGCACTGGGTGAGGTGGATGCCATCGAGGGAAAGCTCTTAAGTTATGAAGAGATGCTGCAGAGTGTCAAGGACCAGATGGACCAGATCTCGCAGAGCAATCGGATCATTCAGATTAGCAACACTAACAATGAGAAACTTCTTGATGAAATCCAGTTTCTAGTGGTAAGGAAGTGTAGAGAGGCTTTGGGTTTGAGCAAAAGTAAACAAAACACATGTTGAGCAATACAAAAAAAACTCATTCCTCAAGGAATTCACAACACACGATTTTAGCTCTTTTACAACAAGATGCTATTTATAAAATGAAAGTATAAGGATTTTAGGACTTCTTTGTGTTGGTTTGAATTTTGGGTGATTGGGTATAGATTGGGAACTAAGATCGTGCAATGGTAAATTGCACTAGTCCACTGCTACTGGAGGATCAAGCATCTATACCGTACTGTATATAAACGTGCCTAAGGGAGGGGAGATAAATAAAGTTTTGTACTAAATTGGCGTCCTGTACAGAGCATGTTACTGAATTACACCCAGTGATTTCAGGGAAGTGCCCCAACACCAATCCGGATAGAAGTGACAAATAAATCACTGCACCACAAATAAGTTTTTTCTGAAACCACTGTAGGTATGTCAGTAGGTTCTAAAATGTACACACATTTTTGTATTGTTGGTCTCTAGAACTACATGGATCTATCAAAAGGACACATTCGAGCTCTTCAGGAGGGTGACCTCTCCTCCCCGAAAGGAATCGAAGCCTGTATTAATGCCTCTGAAGCTTTGCTGCAGTGTATGAGCATTGCACTGCGACCAGGTGTGTATCACACTTACAACCTACAAGCTTTAAACTTTAACCGTCACAGCACTGGAACATCATAACTTTGTCTATACAGTATGAAATCATTTTAGTTTTTTAAGTGTGTGTGTGTGTGTGTCAGGTCATGATAAGCTATTGGCTGTCAAACAACAGCAGCATTTGTTTACTGAGCTGAGAGACGTTTTTGCCAGACGTCTTACCAACCATCTCAACAATGTCTTTGTGCATCAGGTAACGCACACACACACACACACACCTGTATTTCTCTATAACTTATGTTGTAATGTTCATTGCTTCAGTGTATTCACATTTGTATTGTTCTTGATTTTTGTTACTCACATTCTCTTTTTCTTTAGTGACATTAGTGTTACCGCGTTTCTATATTTCTTTATCTCGTTTGCTGATGAACGTCTGCTGCTGTTCTGTAACTGTTCTATCTCTTGGTTCACCCTCGTCTCACTCTGTCAGTTCAACCACTTCAGTCACTTCAAAATGACCATCCCTCAGTTCTATAGATCGTCCTGTCTGTCACTCCCTGTGAGTACACCCTCCCCTCTTTGACACATCCAGGCTAACAAGACTTGCCAGCTTCCACCCCACTCATCTAACCACCATCGAATGCTCTTGCTTCCACAGAAGCATGTGTGTGTGTTCATCTCCGGATTCCTACAAGACCATAAACTGACCAGTAACATTTTGTTTTATTGTGTGAGGATTGCTTTACATGCATTCTTGTTTGGCTTCATATCAGGGAGAATATTGTGAATTATACCTTTTGCATGTTTCAATCTTTAAATGGTTCCAACTGTAATTTCCAAATGTTTTCTTGGGTATGATTTCTGATGTAGCATGATGTTGGATTTAGGAGAGACAAGCATGTTTGCCAGTGTCAGAAAATAGAATCAGTGTTCAGTGTACAGATAACAAATTATATTTAGTTTGTGGTTTAAGTGGGCACGACTGGTTGTCCTAATGCAATACAAGCAATGATGTTCTCTGGTGACCTGGATTTGGCTATAACCTATATCTTAACATCCAAGCTAGCACTAACCAAAACACACAGACACAATTATTTGGAAGATGGAGTATGCTAAAACTTGTAGTTTGTATGTTTAATACATAATATTAATAGACCTTGGTGCCTCATTCTGTGTTCACTACGCTTCGTAATGCGTGAATGTATGTACTGTATTAGACAGTTTGTGTGTATTTTCAGTTAATCTGTGTTGGAGTAGAAGTAGTCGTGACTTTGATGTTTAAAATATGAATAACTTTACACTGTCTACCATACAAATTCTCAAGTGGTTGTTTTATTATAATACATCACAATAAATTTGGTTTCCAATAATCATTTATGTTTGACAGTGGACGTGAGACACATAATACAGTGAATATAGTATAATTGTATTATTATTTGTATTACAGTATAATACAAATTAAACAGTTTAATACAGGAGATCGAGTGTATAATATTCGACCTACAGTCACGATTAGCTCACACAATGAGTAGTAACAGATGACCAGTAGTAACCAGTTACTACTCACCAGTAGTAACATGATCATCCATAGAACTTAAGAGGAGTGTAGCTAAAAGAGAAGTAATGTATGAATGTGTGTAAAAATAAAACCTTACTCATAGATGTTTAGGCATCGCATCATTTGCTGATTGTTGTTTTTTTGATCGATTTAGGTTATAACAATTGAATGGAACTTATTGACTTGGCCTGGCCTGAACTGACTGATTGCAGCTTCAGCTCATAGCAAGAAGTCCATAAGGGTTTCCTCTGGGTGCTCCTGTTTCTTCCCATAGTATACATACTACAACCCATATATACATTTTATATACTACTTTCATTTCACTGCCTTCAATATCAGCATTATGTTGTTCAATACTATATTCACATCTCTGTCACCTTGCACTTTAATTGCATTATATGTAAATAATTTCTATTGTGTACTTCTGGTTAGATGCTAAAGCATTTCATTACTTTACTCTGCACAATGACAATAAAGTTGAATTTAATCTAATCTAATAGTCCAAGTGGGTTCCCATAGTCCACCGTTGGTTGAAAATGTTAAATTGCTACACAGTAGTGCCGGTTCCAAGCTCAGGAGGGACGTCCAGATGGGTGTAGATATATTAAATAAAAGTAAAGGAACAGGGCGGCACGGTGGCTGAGTGGTTCAGCACTGTCGCCTCACAGCGAGAAGTCCCGGGTTCGATCCCCGGGTCGGGC
>JAOTRQ010000023.1:1083982-1095481 GCA_028565875.1 Hoplisoma paleatum
TGTGTGTGTGTGTGTGTGTGTGTGTGTGTGTGTGTGTGTGTGTGTGTGTGTGTGTGTGTGTGTGTGTGTGTCTGTCTCTGTGTGTACCCGGTACTACAATCGTGACCTGCCTGTGTTTTGTGTAATTTGTGGCCTTAAATAGGATTAGGCAGTGGTAAACCAAGTTATTGGATGGATAGAGCTAAATGTTTTTTAATCAATTCAGCATATTCATATACAAAAATGGAGCGTTTCATTAGTAAATCATGGGGTGGGGGCTTGATAACAACTGGCTACTATAGCATGACTACCTGAGAAACTACTGATGATCTGGATCTGGATCTGGATCAAAGATCAAATTTGTTTGTCTTACATATGCTATTTTGTTTATGTTGTTCTGGACACCACATTTGGCCGCAGTATTGCTTCACCTTGTTCAAGCAATCTGCTCTTGCATGTATTTTTAGTTCTTACTAAAAGGTGTAAGGCTTCACTTAGTGCGTTAGTTGTGAGACACTACACAGTCGGTTTTAACAGACGTTATGTTGCTTCTCAGGCTATTGTTGGTATATATGCAATAAAAACTAGAAGTAAAGGATAGATTGATATCAGATGTATTTATAATTCTAAAGTTCTTATGTTGATCAATGATCAAGAGATCTATCTTTTTATTTCATTTCTAAGGATTTCACAGAGGTGGATTTTTCTGCAGTACTTTATGAAGAACCAGATCCACATACACTTGCTGAGAAATCAGGATTCAGGAAGGAAGACTACATACGAAGTCACAGGACCGGTGAAGAGCCTTCTCAAAGATCTAAGAAGCAGAGGATTCAGGAAAAAGATGTGAAATGTCTGGAGCATCAGAGGAAGCTGGAGCAGGATGAACAGAGAAGGAGAGAGAACGAAGAACAGAGAAGGATGGAGGAAGATAGAAAAGCTGCAGAATTACATCTAGAAGAAGAAAACAGAAAGTTCAGAGAACAAGAGGAACGCCTGCGAAGGGAGGAAGAGAATAAAAGGCGGCAGCTAGAGGAGAGAAGAAGGAGAGAAGAAGAGGAACAGAAAAAGAGGGAGAAGGAGCAGCAGTTGCGAGAAGAGGAGGAGAGGAAGAGACTTGAGGAAGAAAAACGGAAGAAAATAGAAGAAGAACGGCGAAAGGCAGAGGAGGAAAGGAGAAAGCAGCAGGAACTTCTGGCTGAGAGTCTTCGCTTGGAGGAGGAAAAGAGGAAGAGAGAGGCTGAAGAGGAGGAAAGACAGAGGAAAGAAGCAGCGGAAAGACAAAGGCTTTTAGAGTTAGAGGAGAAACGGCTTCGAAAAGAACAAGAACTGATCCGAGAGGAACAAAAAAGGCAGGAGGAAGAGGAGGCTAAGAGGAAACGGTTAGCAGAAGAAAAGGAAAGAAAAGGGCAGCAAGAAGAGGCAAGTGTTGTTGAAGAACTTACCAGAACCACTGATCCAGCATGGAAAAGGAAAGCAGAAGAGTTGAGATGGAAGGAGATGGATGAGAGACAAAGACCCTTTACATTTAAAGTGTCCTCTGGCGAGAAGCAAATTCTTTTTCAGAAGGTAAATCTTTCTCCAGTTACCCCGGTACCTGGTCAGCAGGGGGATACAGGTCCTGAAATGAAAGAAGGCACCTCAGGAGTTGTCGATTCGTCAATTTTATCTTCATCTTTGTTTGTTCCTCACACTGCTATCTTAGTAACTGGAGCTCAGCTTTGTGGAACCGCAGTGAATCTAGATCAGATAAAAGATACAGCTTGCAAGTCTTTGCTTGGTCTCTCTGAAGACAAAAAAGCTCGGGCACCACAATTCAAGAGCAAGACATTACCCGAACGAAGAACTGGAAGAGCCAAATCTCTAATTGAATCGTCTTTATCTACGGATCAGTCTGGTGCTGCTGTTCTAGCAGAGTGGGCCAATATTCGATCAAAGATCTTCAAAGGTGCTGAAGATGGAAAATACCAGGAATACCCAGATCAGACTCAAAAGCAGGAGCAAAGTCCGACGAGTGAGGATGTCAACCAGCCACCGTTCTGTCACACCAGTCTTAAGAAGACAGTGTCAGCTAGCGCCAAGTTTTCTATCACTCCAGCCAGTAAAAAGTTTGCTGATTCTAATAGAAATTCTGAAGTATACAGTCCAGAAGAAAGTGAATGTGATAAGGTGGAGTCACCATCTAAAGATACTCCAAGCCAGCCTGATCTCTCACCTCGTTCTAAAAAACCTCAAAGTAAGGCAGGAAAGACCGTCCGCATCTCAGAGAGCTATGAAGAATGCAAGTTTGCCAAAGATCTTCCTTCCTTTCTGGTTCCAAATCTGCCACATGGATCACCCAAGTCAACAGTTTCTCCAACAGGACTTTTTAGCCAGAAAAAATCTGAGGACTCAAAGACAAAAGATTACGAAGATCAGAAAGACCAAAGTAGTGATGAGAGACCACCGCCCTTTGGTATCAAATTAAGGAGGACCAACTACTCCCTTCGTTTCCACAGTGAGCAATCCACGGAGAAAAGAAAGAAAAGGTACAGTGCAGGAGACAGTTTTGATGGGGTCCCAGTGCCCCTGACCTCTGATCACAATCCTGACGTGTTTGTATTCCCTCAGAAGAAGAGCTCCACACCTTCCCCTGAGAACACTGAACCTGTTAAACTGCAAACAATCTGCATTGTAGAGTCTCGGTCCAAACCTGGTAGAAAAACTCTTCCATCCGTTGGTACAGAACATGATAAGCATGTTTCCAAGCCGCCACTTTATCAGAAACCAACCACACTTCACAAACCTTCTGAAAGTGCCAGCCCTACACCCTCACCTTTGCCTAAACCAGGTAGAAAGATGTCTGGAGAGGCACTGTCCCCAAGGTCAAAAGGGCCTGAATTGAAAGCTGCTCAAGAATACGGTTATCACACAGATGACCCCGTAGAGTTTATACAAAGCCAGAGAAACAGTCAATGTGAAGAAGAGCCTAAAGAAAAGAAATCTTTCTTTCCATCCATCAGCATTCCATGGAGAGAGAAAACAGACAGGAAGACTGAACTCATTAAAAAAGGTCAGAAACTCACACTTTAATATATTATATAATTAGTTTTTTTAATACACAATTAACAGCACATTAAATACTAACTACTGTTGAGGACAAAGATATTTAATTTTGGTCATATTAACATGACTTTGGCAAATAAAGTTTGAATTTTGTATCTTTAAAATGTGAAAAAATTGGATTAAATCAGCTTTGACGAATAAACAATAACATTTCAGCTCTAAATGTCAATATATACTCATGTTTCGACCGGACCATCTGATAGTTTTGCCCGTATTTGGAGAGAGTTACAGCGCGAGATCAGCTTGACACAGCTCTTCCTATATGACACGTTGAGAATGGCTCCCCCTGCAGGTGCTTTTGTGCTAGTTGTGGTCATTCTGATTCAGTTTAAGGAATCAAGTTAATATGAGTCCATCAGTAAAACGAACCGGTTCAGTTGATTTCGTTAGTCGCATGCTAGTCTATAAAAGCGTAACTGTATTTAAAGCACAAAAATAAATGAAATCTTTCCATCTTGCTCGTTTCTCTTAAGCACGTTGACACATGATCTCAAGTTTTTTCGTAAAACTGTAGTTGATTTATTTCTATTTCAAATAAATTTCCACAGGACTGTGTTTAAATGTATAAATCCTTGGTCTTCTACCATTTTGATGCCAACAGATTGTGTGACTTGGAACTGTTTTATTTTAGAAACCCAGAAGGTCTGATTGGATGTGGCTTTTCTTGAATATAGATGGATAATTTTTCTGTTAGACCTGTTATTTTCTTGTGACCACAGTGCACAGAGATTCAGATACATCGGTCACATCCCTATTGGCCTTAAACTTAATCATTTTGGCATCCATGGTCACATGAACACAATAGCCATTTCTAGGCTTTTTGTTTTGGTTGGCCATTACAGCTATTATTTATACCACTTCTGCGTTTGTACTGCTTGATATATTCAAATATCTCAATGACAAAAACAGCATGATGAGTTTCTTCTTTTGGAGTGGCTGCATTAGTTATTAGCTTTAAAATACATTACTAATAATAAGAACACTAATATACAAATAATAAAAAACTAATAAATCAAACTAATAATATCAGATCCATGTATCATATACATTGTATTATTTAATATTACTTGCAATATGCAAATATTAATGATTTTATTCCAGTGCAAAGCAAACGGACAAGGGAAATAATCTTATACATATATAGAAATCATTTTAACTTGGACATTGAAGCATATTTCCACTGTCGTTATTTAAATAGCTTCTCTCACCCACAGAGAAGCCGTCGTTACAGAGTAGGCATTCCTTGGACAGCTCGCGAGCACAGGAGAAGGAGGCAGGACCGTTGTGGATTACTCTGGCCTTGCAGAAACAAAAGGGCTTCAGAGAACAGCAGCAGACCAGAGAAGAAAGGAGGATTCAGAGAGAGGCCAAGCTTGCTGAGAAGCAGGCCAGAGAAAGAGAGAATGTATGTAAAACCATACAATGATAATAAAATAAAGATAAGAAAGGTGTCTGTTGTCATTTGATCTCATAATTAAAACTTAAATGCGACCAGTGATTAAAACAAATATTCTTCCAAAAATATTGTCTTATAATACATTTTTTAAAAAGTAAGCAAGAATTTAATGGCATACTCAGACTAATGTACCTGGGCATGGTGCACTTCCAAAGTGTTGTACGTTTCATACCACGGGTACTGTACTGGTGGTGTAATTAAAGAGTGTACTCGGGTATGATACACATTCAGTGTGAGCGTAATCAGTGCCAAAGCACAGAACTCAAGCATCTAGTAAACAAATATGGGGGGACAGGTACTTACTCAAGATTTGGGCAGATAGCTGTATACTGAGATATTTCGTCAGATTTGTAACTACCTTTACATATTGTGATGATGAAAGGTGAACTGTACCTAGTATGCCCTTAGAGTTTGCGGCTTTCAATGCTTTCAGTTGTAGAGTCTATCGTACACTTTATGTAAATAATGACAATAAATTATAACATTGTAAATTACAGAATTGTATCTAAATAATCTGAATTATATTAAATTAATTTTGTATTGCATTAAGTTTCAATTTTATTGACTATGTTATCTTTTTAAGTAGTATTATAATTGACACACAGGAAGTACAACAGGATTTTCCACTAGCACACCAGTGCTGAGAGTCTGAACTCGCCGGTCTGAAAACACACCATTGACGCCTTTGATAGCCTCTAGGATGCATAAACCTAAGCCTGGATATATAGGAAGTTTTATGCCAGAAAGGGCACCCGGCATAATGTCAGTTCCAGTGCAGATTTATATAGGATATATGAATGATATTTTTATGACTGTGTATTTTTATGAATGAATGAATTAATTAATATTAAGGGGCTACCAATATGAAGTCAGATAGTAAGATGAAGGCAGATTATGGTAAAAGATTTATTTGTACAATATGATTTTAACAATAAAACGCTGCTGCACTATAAACACATATGGGTTTGCCTTACAGGCGGGTGTTATCAGCCCTGTGGATAGTAAAGGAAATGGGACCACCAGTCTACCTAAACCACAAACACCGGAGGAGAACAAAAGACCAGACACTTTACTCACTCGCTTTGAAAAACGGGACAACTTGAAGAAAGCCAACACACTCCCCAGTTCTGTCACAGGTATGGTTAGTTAAACAGCATCACTACCACAACAGCACACAAACTAGATGGTTTATCACCTTTTACAACAGTTCTGCACCAAAGTGAAGATTTAACCAACTCGGGTGTTTAGCTACTAGATGCGTTTCGCGTTTTACATTAAATTAAATTAAAAAAGAAACGTTGGGTGTAGAAGGTCACCGTTTCATGTCCCAGTATCACCAAGTTGCACCTTGTTCTTTTGTAATTGTAGGTCGGGTTGATAAAAGTGTACTAAATGCTGTAATTGTAAATCTAAACACAGACACACATCTACAGAGAGTAGATTAATCAAATTTACAGTACAGCATGGAACAGATAAATAATGTAATTATTAATAATCGAAAAGTATCATTATCTGCGGCGGCACGGTGGCTGAGTGGTTAGCACTGTCGCCTCACAGCAAGAAGTCCCGGGTTCGATCACAATTGGCCTGTTTTCACTTGGTATCGGATCAATATCAAAATTTACAAAATCACCATGTTCCTACAAATCTAAGCTGTCTACTTAACCAGACTCAAACAACATCTTTATCTGTCATATATTTAAATTTTGGCTTAAAATGTCTTTTTTTCAGTTGAGATCACAGACGCTACTCCATCACCACCAGCAGTCAAGGATGTGAAGCGCTTCCCGCCCACTGACACTCCGCAAGTTTCGACTGAACCGGCTTGGCTTGCCCTTGCCAAGCGTAAGGCCAAAGCCTGGAGTGACTGCCCACAAATCATCAAATGACTTCCATAAAAAAGCAAACAAGCACCCGGTCTGTTACATCCACACCAAAGCTTACTTTTGGTGGAATTGCATCACTTTATCTTACTGTCGACCCCTAAAAAGATTCAAACCGTATTGAAGAAGTCCGCTCACTTTGTTGTATTGCACTCGATGGGTAGCATGTAGGGGACTGGAATGTACAAAGATTAAACACAGATATATTTCATTCACTAACTGAAGACCAGCAGACTTCCTTTCATGTACTAAAAAGTAAATCAAGAATAGCTCATAACTGCTCCACACAAACACAGGTATACGTATATAAAGCTCATCCATCTTTTTAACATTCATACTAACAATATTTCACCTTTAAAAACCCAGAACAAACGTGAAATCTACTTATCGTGTAGTTAACCACAAGCACTTACGTCTGTCACGTACAAGTATGATAAAACCCTGTATGCTAGCAGAAACAACATACGCCATATTTAAATGTGTGTCCACAATTATGATCTAATAATAATTCCCGGTGTTGAGCCATACGCATTGCTAGCAGGAATATAAAATTATTTATTTAAAAATGACTCACGTGCTTTCAGCATGACTGTGTTTTTGTGCACAAAGTGTGATTAAACATATGATGTTTGCAAGTCCAGAGACCTAAAACGAGAACTAAACTAAACCCTGAAGAAAACCATGTGACACAGGTCTTCTATTACTGACATTAGACCTTCTTATTTAAAAAAAAGTTTCGAAAATTTTATTAAGATGCTGTAAGTATTAAGTGTCGAGCAGGTCATTTTGTCCATTATTTTTTACCATGATCATACATCAAACCCAAATTGAAACATACTTAATGGAAATGATGGCTATCAGATTCACTGCACTGAAAGCAGACACAAAACATTCAGAAGCAATTTTTGTATTTAATTATTATTATATTATTTATTTTATTCATTTATTTTTTCAGTTATTTAAAACCATAGATAGAGTAGAAACCTGCTGACATTACACATATCTGGAATTTCTTCTGAACAACATAAATTATTACATTAAAGTACCTGTATTTATACTTATAAATATCACTATTAAATATCTTAAATTACTGTTTGGCTAATGTGAATATGTTGTTAAATTAAACCATTCAGTTTAATGTAATTCCATTTCTGAATATCTGCTAGTAATTACTATCTAATATCAATTACTTTACAAATACTTATTAAATATTCGTAGTTATCATTCCAGTTAAATATGTCTTACATTTCTCGAGATATTATTATGACCCATTGCGCATTTCGATAGCAACATAGCTCATGAAGAAGCTATTTGGTTATAAATATGTCTATGTGGATCATGTACTGAAGATCATTAAATGTTGATCTTTCCTGGTATGAATGGAATTCTTTTAGCATTGGTTAGAAGAGACTGACCAAGAGTTCTTGCCCTGCTAATTCTCCAGACTTTAACATCCCAAATTAGCATTTATGGCACTATGTTGAATATTCTGTTCGTGCTAGGGATCCACCATGCACCCTTCAGCAAATGTGGGATGCACTTTAGTCACTATTGCTCCAGAATCATGTGATAACCGGCCGGTCTAGCTGCTGTAGATGCTGCACACTGTGGTCACTGGTTATCTAATATTAAAATAGGACTAATGCATGTTAAATTCTAAATCAATCGAATAAAAGTAATGACTCCACAAAACTAAATTAATAATATGATGTTCCGAATAGGTTTTTTTAACTAGTTAGAAGCCCTTTTAAGAAATTTTAAAAATGTAAATCTGATCTGCCACAAATGTGGTTAAATAAGCTGATGTAGGTACGTGCAGCTTGAATGCAGTATGGTCATATAATTATGGTGACATGTTTATTGAAATAAATACAAGGCACCGATTCCAGTAATACTAATTGTCATCATCTGACCAGCTTTCTATTTTATCGATTTATCCTTTTTTTTTATTTGATTTGAACCACATGCTTGACACACTTTGGTTGAATTCACGAAAGAGCAAGTCATCAGTTCACCTCACTTGCATGTCTTTGGATTATGGGAAGAAGAAGCGTGCAAACTCTGTGACAAACATCGTTCTCATAGAACGAACCGTTCCTGCAGCATCACATGTAGCAGTTTTAACCAGTAAATGCAGATATCTTGTAGTACTACTCTGATCAAAATGACAAAATTACTAGTCACCACTAATTTGCATTAACCATAACTCATTACAGCTTGATTATGGCTATTAAGATGAAATTCATTTCACTTGAAATTACTTGCCATGGTTAGAAGCCAATCTGGGCCAAGCACAGAAGACCTGTTGTTAACAAATTAACTGTTGGATAATGAAATAAAGTGGTTCACGTGTTCTGTATGACACATTAATCTAGATTAAATATTTTGGGAACTCATACAAGGGCTAATAGTTATATAGTAGATGAACGAACCTAACCATCTAAGAATCTTTTATTATTATTACTCCCAGTTGTTTACAACAAGCATGAACCTCGAAAATATACAGTTGTATATTGTTTTTATTTTTTGTCTAAATCAGTCATAGGTGAACAGACAAAGTGAGAAATTAAAAGAATCTTTTGGAGGAACTAATGCAGTTCTTTTCAGACAGGTTTGGATTTGGAAATAACCCTGCAACAGATCAGATCAGATGTTTAGTGTATTCGCCCATTGCTTGCCCCACTGTGATCCTAAATAAGATTATGTGGTGGTAAAACTAGATGTATGTATGGATTTGTTCCTTTAGGAAGAACGTTAATTCCGTTTTATCACTATGTGTTAAGACACTTCTTTCCTTATGGCACTTCTAAGACCACAGTGTCTCCAGTTAAAGGTCAAAGGAGCTGTGACATGTTTTCCAATTTTAGCATGTTCAATCTTTATCCAATGGTGTTGAATCTTTATTGTCTGATTAGGGTGAGATTATATGGAGGGACGCACCCCTCGATGGACATTATTCCTTTACTCTATGCAGACAGTATCTGTCAGCAAGCAGAGGTTGGCATTCTATCAGTTATGAGGTTCCTTTTCTTGGATAAACAAAAGACAAATGTAATCAATATAGCCACAATATAGAGATTTGATATGATGTATTTGACATGTCAGTTCTGGTACGGTAGTGTAATTGATTGCTGTGCAACAAGAGCATAAGCTTATGGAAAAATACTAGAACAATAGCGAGTATCAAGGCCACCAAATGTCAAACATTTTAAGAGAAGTCAAGTTATAAATCAAGTAACAAACTTTTGGTATTCTTTGCTTATTTGGTACTATTTGAATATTTGGTACTCTTAATAAACAACAATTAAAGAAAAGATATTTTTGAATAATGCTGCTCATACTTTGTAGTACAGTTACATAGATTAGATGAATTTATTTCAAAGTGTATTTAAACTGCTCTAGATGTTCTTGATGGCCCAGTAACTGAGCAGAACATGTTTTCTTTTCAATCTGTCACCTGTCAATGATGATCTGTCAGGTGATCATTCAAAATTTGATGATCTTTGATGTCAAAGTTTTTCACTGTGTCTGTACAACCGACGTCTGTCAATTATGATGTAATTTCAAATCAGCATGACAATGACAGTCACTCTGTTTACTTATGTAAATAATTTGAATGACACTTTCAATACACCACATCTCACGTTTATTTTACTGAGACCCATTAACCACAGGTTAACAAATGAATGGCTTCCTGCAGTGTTCATAGCCTCCAGTTTACTTCAGAAAGTAAACCGGAAGCCAGACTGCCTGCTTCCTGTTATAGAAACCACAATATCCTGTTGTAGCTTGTTGTAGCTGTTCTTGTTCATAATAAAAGTGTTAAAACAAAACACAATCGCACTCGTGAGATTCAAACAATAGTCTTGAATAAACTTGATCTCACAGAAAGACTTCAAGCCACTCTGCTTAACAAAACATTTTGTACGTTTGTATGTAATGTATGTAGGTATGTATGTACAGAGGTGATATCAACTGGACCGTGTTCCCTCGGAGAGCCGAGTTTTGTCACTTTGATTTTTTTTTCTTTTCGTGTGCAATAGTGTAGCGTAATCGTGTTGTATGTAACATTGAAATAAAAGCAGTTTGTTGGTAGTTGATTTTTTTTTGTTCCATGTTACAGAAAGAAATGCAAGTCATGTCAACAGACTAAATCTTTAAAGAGATTAGAGATGTACGAATTAGAAATAAAAAACACCGTGAACAATATGTATCAGAAATATTCCACCTCAACACTCAAAACTTGGTGTTGCTACTTGTCTAGAAGGGATATTTGGAAGTGTTTCTAGGACAAAATGATTGAATTATTAGGGCGCTGGCTACAAAATACTGTTTGGGACCCTGAAAAGGAGCTAGAGAAACAACAAAGCAGAGTGCTTAAACGAAAATGGAGTTCTGCTTAGGTCTGGGACCCACACTCCCCCATTGACATTTTCAGAATTTAGCAGGCAGCTTTATCCAAAGTGACATACAATTACAATGGAACACCATTTTAAGTAATTGAGAACTAAAAGCCTTAGTCAGTGTCCTAACAATGGCAACTAGTTCAAAATGGGACCTTAACAATCCACCTTCTGATCTCTAGACCAGTACCTTAACCATTAAGCCATCGCTGCTGATTGAACTCTGAATGAGTGGAAACATTTTGCAGAATAAATATATTACGTTAGATCTGAAATCTGATGAAAGTGGAATGATGCTTTCTGGTTTTTTATGATTATTGACTGGACCATTCCACTGTATATAAATTAGATCTAATAAGATATTTTGGTAAAATAAAATTTTAATAACCTGGACAGAATTCTACACAGTATTCAGAATTAGACTTCATCCATCACCTTTGGTTTTACAGATGCAAATGTTACATCGTACTCTTCTCTAGGTTATAATAGCTGTTGTAGATTGGAACGAGATATTTCAACAAATGTAAGTGTTCTTACTAGGGCTGACCGCAATTAATCGACTATTCGTTGGTCGACCGAAAAAATTACTCGCAGGGAAAAAAAAGCTGCGTTTCGTCAAAGGACTTCTGGGACTTTTAATTTGAACGTCGTCACAAAGGAAGACGTGACACTC
>JAOTRQ010000023.1:1095581-1107232 GCA_028565875.1 Hoplisoma paleatum
TGCAGAGTTTTGGCACTAAATTAACTCCATAACGGTGCGGACGTGGGCAGGAGGCGGCGCGCAGCTAGATGAGAGGGCGGCGGCAGTACCCCAGGTGAAAGTAAGACATATGTCTTACTTTCGGGGTACGGCTTATATTAGCCGACACCCCCACCTGAAACCCCCGATACGTCTTACTATCGGGGAAACACGGTATTATCCACCATGTAAGCCTAATGGCTCATCATGTTTGCCATCTAGCTTGTGTTCAGTGTTTTAGGAACTAAAATGTCTGCTTTTGTTAGTAAAACATTTTTTATTAATATTGTTAATTTTTTATTTATTCTCATTTTGTTTTTGACAGCAATTGTTTTTAAATCCATAAAAATATGGATAGCACCCCAGTAAAACCACAATATTTTCTATTATCACATCAGTGCGAAGAGTCAATGTTACCACACGTCAGCACGGTATCAGACCATGACCTACTGGTAGTGATCCCTGATGGGAGCAGCCGAAATAATACATGTAAAAAAAACGTATGCAACTGACTACTTCTAAAGAGCTTCTCTACCCACACTGCAGTAACATACCAAGTTATATGATCATTATATGCTGTAGAAGACGTGACCCAACCATGAGAACAGTAGATGGATGTAAATCTGGGAATAATATTACAAGAAGTTCATTTTAAACTAATTGTTGACCAAATGACCAGTTGTGTTGCTACATAATTATTGTGGGAGAAAAGATGATAAGGTTGTCTGCATTGCATTTATACTAGATCACAAATATGCTCACAAATGTCCACATCTATTTACCATTTACAGCCCAGTCACCTAAGAGACCCTTAAATCACAGGGACGTCTTACTCCCCTGCCCAAGGTAAAGTTACAAAACCTGTACATTGATGCAGCACGATGCGTTTTGGAGGTCAAGTAGAAATCTAATTAATTTTGTAATGAATCATCTTGCAGTGTGTCGAAGAGACGACTTCAGTATGAGTTTCTACAGTGAGGAGTGAAGGCCTGCAGCATCGAAGAGGAATATTTTCTTGTTTACTATACAGTTCAGTTCAACTACAAATATTAAAAAAAAAAGAAAAACTTGTTTTATTATACAAATGTTACTCAAATCCAAGCCATACACACTTACACTCTGGAGAAAAAGCAGTCAGAGTAATAGAATTGTAAATAGTCATATGAATAAAACATAAAATTTTCAAATCACTCTTGCATTCTTCCAACATGCTTACGTTTACAAATTTGGCAGACACTTTTATACAGAAAGACTTTTAGAAGTGCTTCCATACTTTTATGGGGGAGACAAAGCTTACCATATGTTTAATTGAACACTTGTTTTTGAAGATAAGTGGGTCAATTTATATTCATTGGATCATAGCAAATATTACTATGAAAAATATTGATTTGTAAACCTTTTATACTATTGATAAACAAAAAACTATTATTTGCACTACATGATCTTACAAGCTGATCAACAATAGAGGGTCATACACTTTAACTAGTAATAACATGGGGTTAAATTAAACCATCCAAAATGTGAATGTGCAGCTTAAAAGCAAAGAGTAGAAATCTGTGTTTATTTGGCAAAAACAGCAGAATAAGTTCGCGCATTAAAGCTTTTCTTTTGGATTGATGGGGCATTAAGGTTAAAGAAATGCTCGTGTGTCCTTCCTCTGGTATTTAAACCATATTTATCACACTGGCTACGAATCTGATATTGTGTGTGTAATGGTTTGCAAGTTGTTTTATTAAAGAATGGCCAATTGCAGCAGATTTGATCAGTTTTGGATGGTGAACTTTTAGACAAGTGCAGTTACAATTTATGCAACCAGTTTCGATAGATCCCCATTAAACAAATAATACATACTTATAAATAAGTGGTAAGCCTGAAGCACCCAGGTGAACTAGTTTGGACTTTCAACTGCACAGCAATGAGTCTGAATGCCATGGTTTGTATCTTGATGTTGCCAGTTTGCTGTGTACCCACTCCCCACAGTAATAGTGACTTACTCAATGAAAACACATTGGAGTGAAACTGGATCTGGAGCAGTTAACAAAGTGCCCAAAAATCAGATCTAACTGAAAGGGTTAAACCAACCGACCACAGGTAAGACTGAGGAATGTTGTCCATGTATTATACAGTATAATTACTAGTTTACTTGTAATTTGTCACCAACAGCAAATTACATTTCTACTTGATTGTACATAGTGTAATTTATATTTATTTACATTCTTAAATGAAAAATCGAACAATCTTGATGTTCAAATAAACTGAACATGCAGAAGTACAATATCTTTAATATGCTAAATAAATGTAGAAGTGAAAATGTGTAGGCCATGTTTTAAGCAATACTGTTTTGATTTTAACTATTGGAACTTGGGTATTGGCAGTGTGATATACAATACCAAGTGATCTGTCTCAAACATTTTTCCTAAAGCACTTTTAGCCATTAACAACAAAATAAGAGTGTTCTTCCTTGATGCATGTGCCAATATGCAATGGCCTTTAGACCTCCAAACCATAATCGTCCTGTTTCTCAGAAGCTGGAATATTAATCTATATGCTGCAGGTTCGTCACCACTCCAGTTCGACTGGGTATTTGCCTGTCAGGCAGGCCGTACAGTGGCCCGGTTTTCTAGATTGGTTTCCAGAGCTGATCCGCTCCTTCTCAGACAACGTGAACCCACTCTGTACGGCAGTGACCAGGCCCTCAACAGACAGGTAACGCACACTTGTAGCTCCTACACAATACATACATTTCATTAGGGCAATATAAAGGAAGGTTGTAGTAGGTCCCTTTGCCTACTACATATACATATCTCTTAAATTTATGCAGTTTATGATCAGTGTATCAAATAAAATATCTGTACTAAGCAGTCACAATGTAGGAATGACAACAGAACCCATATTGTTATATATTTAGCTAATGTAATCTTCCTCATTATCGCTTACCAATGTAGTTCGCAATGTCCTTAAACTCTGGTTTATTAGCAATAAGCTCCTCTTTGGTTGGAATGTTGATACCCATGTAGCAGGGAAATCGAATTGGAGGTGAAGCCACTCTGATGTGAACCTGTAAGCAAACATTTAGAATTTTATTGAATAATTGTCGAACAACCATACAGGGTTACAATGAAAATAATCAACACCTCTCACATGGAGTTTAGTTTAAACAGTTATCGTCTATATTATTGTTACACTTGGAAAACATTTTTGGATAATAGGTTCAAATTTATTGTATGGCCAACCGTGTACATGGACCATGAGACACCTAGCAGGACACATCTAATTCCACAAGACCTAGGGGCTTTATATAGAGTTGAGAAATGTACATTTAGCTCGATCATTTGGCATTTAGAATTCAGATGTGTAGCTGATTATAAACAGTTATTGTTGGACTGTATAACGGCTAATGCATGCATGATTAAAATAAGTTGCAATACTAATAGATCTAATTTTATTCAAAGATTTGTTTTGATAAGATTGTTCTGTTCATGTTAAATACAGTGAAACCTCGATATTTATCAGATCTCCATTTAAAAGTTAACAGATCAAATCATGAAAGCCAAATGTCTGAAAGTTTGGTATAAATGCCAAGTAAAAACAGGCCAGTATTGCCAATACTGCTGTAATGTGAGGATTACGATTATTAAAATGAGTGTACTACACAAGCTGTGAATTTCAGATAGTGTGTACAGTTTTTCCTACCTCTGTTGCTCCAGCTTCCTTGAGCAGTTTAATGATGGGTGAAATGGTGTTGCCCCTAACGATAGAATCATCAATTAGCACAACACGCTTGCCAGAAAAGTTGTCCGTCAGTGCTCCAAACTTCTTAGCCACTCCCAACTGACGTAGACGAGTATTCGGTTGAATGAAAGTTCTGCCAACGTATCGGTTTTTGCACAGCACTTCTATATAAGGCAGACCAGACTATGGAAACAAAATAATCCAAGCTAAGCAACACGTAGTGTACAGCAACTCTGGCAAGCATTCATCCACAATCAAACAGTTACTACAGCACATCGTAAGAACTGTAACTGACATCAAATCCAACACTTTTGTACACTAGTGTTCAGGGACAGTGTAGCCTAGTGGGAAGAGCATTGGGCTAGGAACCCAAAGGTTGGGGGTTAAAAAAAAGGCTCTGTTACCCAGCCACTGTTGGGTCCTTGAGCAGGACCCTTAACCCTGTCTGCTCCAGGGGCGCCGTACTGTGGTATATGTGTAATGACAAATAAAATTTGAATTTGATATACTATCGTCTATATGCCAAGTATAATCACACGTGCCATCATTATGGGTACATTTAGAATAGTTCATCATTTCCCAATCTTACCTCTTGGGCATATCCTAAAGCAGCTGGGGTGGCAGACTCAGGCACTGTACTAACTATATCAGCGTCAGTGGGAGCCTCAATGGCCAATTGGCGTCCACAGCGCTGCCTGACAGTGTATACCATTTGACCTGTAACACACAATTTTACATACGATTTGTTGTATTAGTTACATAAAGTCACATCCATCAAACACGCACAGCACTTTTAATACATGGCTCACCAAACCTAGAATTTAAAAAGTCTTTTTACTTGCCTTCGAATATGGAATCTGGCCTGGCAAAGTAAACATATTCGAATATACAAAAGGCAGGAGGATCCCCTTCTGGACGTGGAATTATGCTTAGGCTTTTGATTCCATGTCTGGAAATTTGCACTATTTCACCAGGCTGGACTTCACGGTAATACCTGTAACAGACACACAGTTCTGTACCACTTTCTGTATCAAGTGTAGCGCATTAATCATAAAACATCAAAAAGTCTTACTTAGCACCAATGGACTGGTAGCTGCAGGACTCTGAGGAGACGACCCAGCCTTCGGTATCTCCTTCTCCCTCTCCGCTACCTAAAGAACAAAAATGGAGTGCAGGTTACCATCTTTGTAACAAGGCACGTGAGTGTTCCATAGTTTCACATTTATAGTTCTGCGCTGAGTATTTATATGCATGTGAGTTTCTTAGGGTTCGGCCACGTTTGTGTTTACCCTCTAGTTTTAGCGACGAGCGAGAAAGTTTGTTGTAGATTGTAGCTGATTGATATTCAACATGGAATGATGTTAAATGTTGGATTATAAACAAAACAATGTTAACATTAATGCACCACCATATGCAGAGAGCAATGACTTTATTCATAACCATGCACACACCGTTGTTTTGTTAACCATCGTTGATTTATTCATTTGTTTGCTCATGTTTATCATCATGTTTTACAGTATATTAAATGAAAACAATCTACAAATCTCTGTTTTACCTGAGGTGTGTAATCTGGAGATGGGAACCAGCCGGCCAATGCAGAGAGGTCTGTTACCGTAAGGGTCTCGTACAGCATAGATCACGTCTTTGTGCATTACAAGCAGTGAGTAGGACGTGGGTGTTTTTGTCATCAGGTTCTTAATGCTAAAAAACACAAATAACAAGATATGTTTACACACTAAAATCTTGCAGTCGTGTTTTTATTCGAGAACCGGTTACTGACCGTGCGACCCAATCTGGAGTATCAATCTCCTCCACTGGTGGAGTCAAACAAAGAAGCTGAGTGATGAGCTCGCTGTCTGAACTGGTGGAAAGGCCAACACCATGTCTCATCACCTAAAAAAACGTTTTTGTTTTTTTTGTAAATATGTACATTGACCATCACATTAGAGGATAGGTGCTTTGCTCAAGGACAACTCTATCATGAATCAGAATCGATTCAACTAAAAAGTAAGGAGTGGATTCAAAGTCTTTATATATAGAGTTCTTCACATGTAGCTGACCTTTTTGCGCAGTGCAGCAGCATTGACCAGTTCTCCATTGTGTGCCACAGCAATCTTGCCATGTAGAGTGTCCACCAAAAATGGCTGGCAGTTTTGTAGCTCCGACATTCCTGTAGTGGAATAGCGTGTGTGCCCGATCCCCAGGTTTCCATGTCGCAGCTTCAGCAAGTCCTCTGATTTAAAAGCTGTGCTCACTAATCCCATACCCTTCAACCACAAAAATACAATGTTTTTTTTTTTTACCACTAATGTATGTACAGACATTTAAACTATACACACGTTCACCGATACCTTAAGAGTAGTGTATGTGGGAGGACTGGATCCATTGCAGGTAACAATTCCTGCACTTTCTTGACCCCTGTTCAACACACACAAGCACAAGGGTATTTGCAATTTTAATTTTGAACTAGGAGTAAAATCAAATCAAAATAAAAGCACATTATGTCCCAAATCACAGTGAAAATGTGCTCAATTATACAAACCTTTTTAACGTATATTGTATTTCATATATTGCATGGCATTTCACTGCAATTACTAATAACACCAAGAAAAGCACACCCGTGTTTTTACTGTCCTCTCTCTTTTACAAATGTTGATTTTTAAATTTTCTCTAAAAAAGTTACCAGAGTAACTGCTTCAGAATGCTAAATGAATTGCTGTAGGATTTTTAGGATCACATCATAATGCAAATTAACCAGTAAATGTGAGAATGCTGTATGAATTAAAATGTTACATTGTTATACACAAATCTTACAACATGAATGCCAGAGCAAACGTTTTCACTGGTCATGAACAGAGTGTGATGACAGCGAATTCGATTGGGCCTTACAAATAACAAAATCAAACACGTCATTCTATTCCAAACAACCAACCGTTTAAATCAAATCAAAGTTTATTCGTCACATACATAGTAATACACAGTACAACTCGCAGTGAAATGCTTTATAACTACTCCATCCGAACACTCAAAATTACGGTTAACAAACTAAAAATAGGTTATACTGAAAACAATAATTGTACGGTACAAACAGTAATTGTAAAATATACAACCAACATAATTGTTTTTGTTGGAGCATGCAAAAGAAAACATGGTTTTGTTGTTATGGTTTGGGGGAAACTTATCACTTGTAATAAGTCATGCATAAGAGATTAAAGTGTGTGCAGTTTTTGCTGGAATAAATGCCTTGTTATAATAAATTGTTCAATGAGACCTAAGAACAAAAAAACAAAATGTTTAAAAAGCATATTTTCCCAACACTACAACTGTGATTGCTGGGAACTGTACACCTACATTCAGCCACTTGCAAAATAGATGGCACAAAGTAAAGAATTGACCCCTTTCGTTTAGAACTGTGATTAAATTTACGCTTTGCTACAAGCCATTGGCCAGTCATTTAAAGATGAAGATATGCAGAACCTCAATTAGTGAATCAAAGTTGCCATATGTGTACAACAACAAGGGTATCAATGTTACATCTTAGAACTGTTGTACCCCAATCCAATGTGAATGATACACACTGTCATTGTACTATAATCAATGGTCATGCAATTTGCATATGGACCTGATCACATTACATTGTTATGCAATGAACCAGCTTCTTTACCACCAGTTCAGACTAAAAAAGTCATTTGAATGAGTGATCGATACTAGTTCCACAGCAAATTGAACTTATTCAACTTTGTGGAATTGATCAAGTGTTCATCAGATAGATAGATAAGATAGATAGATACTGTCGATAGATAGATAGATACTGTTGATAGATAGATAGATAGATGATAGATAGATAGATAGATAGATAAGATAGATACATACTGTCGATAGATAGATAGATACTGTTGATAGATAGATAGATGTGTGTGTTATTGTTATTATATTATTTATAGATAGATAGATAGATAGAGATAGGTACTTTATTAATCCCGAAGGAAATTGAGGCCTCAGTAGCAAGTTACATAAATCAATACAAAGAGTAGTAAGTAATAGTACACACAGTACAAAGATTTACATTTACACATATATAAAAAATAAAGATAAAAATAAACTTAAAATGTGCAGATTTATGCATATAAAGTGTGGATGTGTAATATATTCACCAAATGAGTGGATCATGACCATAAACTTACTAGACACAGCGGTGATGTCTATACATTTTATACAAATATAATATACTATTGCCTTCAATACTCTAATAGTTGTTTTGCTTTCTCAAACTGCCTTGCTTTAAGTAGGCAGATTAAACTGGTTTTAAGTGAAGTGGGTTTGAAGAAGAGATAAAATAGCAACGTGAGAAAGATCGAGAATGAAACTTGCTGGGCACAGCGAGAAGAAGCTCCAAGAGTAAAAATGAGTAAAAGAGCAAATAGTGCACAAAAAAAACAAGAGACCGGAATAATAAAATCACTCTCTCGCTCTCTCTCTCACACACACACAGAGCCTTTGTCAGTGACCTTATTTGGAGAGCTTCTTGCTGCATTGCAGTTTCATTTGCCAAGCCACTTCTCACATTTCCGCACCCCCTCCCCCTTCAGCTTAAGCCAGTCACAAAGCTGCTCTTGATCACATGGCTGCTCCTAACTGGCTCAACTGTCTGGTTGCCTAGGATACCGAGCTTAAGGCAAAGGGGGAGGGAAGGAAGCACGAAGGTAGAAATTCAACAGCGGCCATTTCTAAGCTTCTAGCTCAGGAACATGGAGCATGTGACTGTGAAGTCTAGTAGAGAGGAAGAAGAGAGGCAGAGAGAAGCAGATGAACACTGGAGTGTGGATGAAGTAAGGGCCCTGTTAGTGGTGTGGAGAGAGAAAGAGGCCTGGGAAATGACAGAGAGCAGGGCAAAGTACGAAGCCATATCAAACCGCCTGAAAGAGCTGGGTGTGAGTAGAGACTGGCTAAACTGCCAGAAACAGAGCAGAGCAATGGCACTGCCTGAATGGAGACCCCCAGCCTCCCAAGCACAGATGGATGGAAGCTTATTAACCAAAAGGTTTTATGAGATGGAGGAAGGACCGAGCAGTCCTGCCAACAGGAGAGAGGGAACCAGTAGCCTGAGCAACTTTCAGGATGGTAAATATCTGATAGCAAGTTTCTGAAACTTTTTTTCAAGAAAATATGTTTCTTCTTTTATCTTTTAAAAACTTTTAGCACTTTATAATTCCACAAAAGTGTTGCTCATACTAATACTTTTATACTTCATACTAATACTACTTGACTTCTTAGCATAGCAGGATTTTTCAGTCTTTTGGCTCAGATCAAGCGTAGGAGCTTTATCAGATGACATTAGCTGTGGCCTGGTGGTTGGAGAACTGGGCTTGTGATCAGATATTGCCGGTTTGTGTGCTTTTCACGGCATGGACTGGGTTAAATGCAGATGATTAATTCCTGTGTGTGTAAAAAGTACAGTGGTTAGGTATGTAGTCTAAATTCTAGTAAAGGTTCAAATCACAAATTCTAAGTAGTCTCATATTGGCTCAAAGCATAACAATTGACTAAAACCATAAAGCTGAACAAGTCTCTATGATGTGCCAAATTGCGACCTCTTCACAGCCAGTTAAGGCGACCTAAAACCACCTGATGATGGCGCTATTATGCACCATTTTTCACTTGTATTTTTTAAACATTTGACAATAAATGTTTATACTTGTTTAGCTTGTCTTTCTATTCAGACAATGAAGGTTATGTTCTGTATTTAATTTCAGGCATGGAAGGAGGACGGCACTGGTCTGACAAAGAAGTCCGTGCGCTCCTTCACATTTGGGCTGAACAAGAAATGCAGGTACGACTGCAGAGCACCCACCGAAACAAAGCAATCTTTCAGGAGATGGCCCGTCGCCTGGAGCTTCAGCATGGTGTGGTACGAGACTGGAGACAGTGCCGCACCAAATACAAGAACCTCAAATATGATTACAAGGTCAGCAAAAGTCAAGGCAGATCGATGCGCTTCTTTACAGAAGTGGATGCAATTCTTCAGGGCAAGGAACTTGAGGACCTCATGGATGAGGAAGACAATTTTTCCAGACAGGAACCAGAAAGAGAGCAAACAGTAAGAAAGGAACCTGGAGAAGACTACATCAAGATTGATGATGGTAAGACAACTGGTTTCCAGTACAGCATAAAGTGCAGAACAAGAACAAGTTGCAAAACAAAACTCTAGATACACATTAGACTATAGCATAGGAGAGAAGATTTGTTCTCGTGAGACAAGGATGTGTATTTGGGGGCAGTACAGAAAACAGGCACTACACTTTATTGATTAAGAACATTCCTACATATTAGTGCTATAGGCTGCTTTTCAGTGGCAGCTGAACAATGAATAACATTGAGGGGTAATTAACAACATTCTTAAAAAAAAAAACTTTGCCAGAGTGAGCTCACAAATGCAGATAAAGTAACGTTGCAAGGACAAAAACAAATGACAGCGGACAGTACCTAAATATTAAGACATGTTTGTTTATAGCATGGGTGTCCACACATTTTTGGCTAGAAAAGTTTTTATTATAAGTCGTTGAAACGTGTTGGCCGCATTATATTTCAAAAAATCAAAGTTGATAATCATTACAGGGGAAGCAATTAAGTGCCATGACAATAAAACCACACTATAACCTTTTTCTGATTATTTACACTGAATGGAGGACAATATGTAGTACAGTATCTGCTGTACCAATACCAATTGTTTATTAGTAAGAGTAGACTTTAGATTGTTTAGTCTTTAGAGCTGTTAAATCTAGGATCAATTTCAGTGTGTTTGAATATTTTCTTAAGCCAGCAAGGTCCAAAATTATCCACCAGACAACTTAACTGAATACATTCCAGATTCAATCAGCTTTACATATTTTTGGTCAGCTAATATAACCAAAAAAATGCACAATGCATTATGAACTCGGTACTGAAAGGTGGTTATTTGAATTTTTTTGTTTCTCTTGTGCCTTTCCTCAGATGAAAGTTTGGCCGATCTGCAAACAATAATCAACACTGGTTCTCATCTTATTACAAACGACATTGGAGCAACTATTTCACCACTGTGTACAAGGCAATCAGAGGAGGAGAACATAATTACTCTACACGACTCAGGTCGTAACTGGTCTGAAGAGGAGGTTGCAGCATTGCTCAATATCTGGTCCGAAGAGGGCATCCAAGAGCAACTTCAAGGCTCGACCCGAAACAAAGACGTATTCGTGCAGATATCACGCAGGCTTCTTCAGCAGGGTGTGGAGAGGGACTGGAAGCAGTGTCGTACTAAATATAAGAACCTGAAATATCTCTATCGCTCCATGCAAAGAGGCAAGGCTGACATTGGAGACACTCGTCGCATCATAAAGTTCTATGAACAGTTAGACAACATACTGTCCCGCCCAACCGGAAGTCAGTACAGGAATTCCTCGATGTTTAGTTCGACCACATTTGAGGAGCATTCCATGTGTGAAATGTCTGCCCACGAAGACTACGACATTATTGCTGTCGGAAATGATCAAGTTAAGGTTGACTCTATTTTGCCTGCATCCTCTGGGGTTAACACCAGAGCTGTCCAAAGTGAGGTCAGAACAGATACTATTTCAAGAAGGACAGATAACACAACTGGGTTAGAATATAAAAATGAAGTCCAAGTAGGGAACATGTTGGTAAAATCTAAACATAACACTCAAGCAAGACAAGATGAACATCCTTTGCCCAGTCTGTTGTCTACACATAGAGATGGAGATCAGGAATACAGAGTAAACAGAGGTAATAGACAAATATGGCTGCATATATGGTGTCATGCGCATATTTTTAATGACATTGTGTGTGTGTGTGTGTGTGTGTGTGTGTGTGTGTGTGTGTGTGTGTGTGTGTGTGTGTGTGTGTGTGTG
>JAOTRQ010000023.1:1147782-1158264 GCA_028565875.1 Hoplisoma paleatum
GAATCGTTTTACGCATTTGCTGAGTTTTGGCAGACATATGTCTTACTTTCGGGGTACGGCTTATATTAGCCGACCCCACTGAAACCCCCAATACGTCTTAATATCGGGGGTGTCTTATTATCGGGGAAACACGGTATGTGTAACAACACAGGGGTGAAAGAGATTTCTAAAATAAAATGCTAAACTTGGTCAGCTATGTTACTGAACTCCGCACTGGTCAGTTCAGTAAAACTAGATACAGTTTAGTAATGACACAAAACCCCAGAATACACATTCGTCATAAACTGAGAATGTATTTGTTTTTTTTATTTGTTTGGTTTGCAGATATTCGGGACCCAACACTGGTAACGTACACATCATTGCTGATTTGTATGCTGAGGTCATAGGAGTCCTCACCCAGTCCAAGTAAGTCTTGCTTCACATAATACTTCCAGCAAACATAAGAAGAGATATCAGAAATAAGTTGAAACACTGTTAAGACATCGTAATATGATAATCAGTTAACACCCAGTGTAACCAAGTGTAACTATCTGGAGAACGGACGTAGTTAAGGTCCTTTTAAGGCTGTTTTATACCATGACGCAAGACAACTCTCACAGTCACCTCAACGCCATCGTTTTCCTGTGAACTTTCAGCATCAAGATCATATGCACCGCAAATAATTCACCGTCACAACGCTAGGGGTGCATTAAGTACCGATCAAAAGTTTGGACACACTTTGTCATTAAATGTTTTCAATTTTATTAATATTGAAAGCATACAACTATTGAAATTATGTAGTAAACATGAAACTTATTCTGGTTTGTTTTATGTTGTAGATTCTTTGAATTAGCCACAGTTTTTTATGACAGATTTGCACATTGCGTTTTCTCGATCAACTTGATTAGGCCACCTGGATTAGTTTTTCATTTTTATTTATCTTATATTTTTTGTTTTGTTATTATTTGTTATAATGTTAGTTTTGGTCAAACACATAACCTACACATTGTAAAGCACAATAGCAAAACGTATCATTTTAAAGTTGTCTCTTTATTTTTTCTTGATGAATGTATAATTTATACAATCAGCTCCCCAAACCCATCCGTAACCAAACACCACAGACCCCCCACCCCCAGTATCTGCGTAGGCTGGGCAAATTTTTGAATTGTTTTGTTCTTGAGTAGCTGTTAACTTCCACACTTTTGCTTGTAAACCTTGAGTAGAGCAAATGGTCTTCCTGTGATTTACTCCACTTCAAGACAAAGTAACACTGTTATTCATCCACAACACCAGCTTCAGCTTCCACAGAATATTCATTCTCAATACATTTATGTATTCATGATAATCAAACTCTGAGAGTGGGACCTACGGGAGATTTGGTTTCATTTTTGGCCCTCCGACATTTACTATTCCCTTCACCTATTAATTTCTAGTTGCACCACTTCTGGTTCCTGCTTTTCCACTCGAGGAGGATGGGTCCCTAATGAGAATAGTTTTTCTAAGAAGAGTTTCTTTTCCTCGTCATTGGTGTGCTTGACTAGTTTAACAAGGTTTATTTTAGTCTGACAGTTTTGGATACTGTAAGAACATTTATAACCGTTCTTGTATATGTTTGGCTGTAGGTTTCAGGCAGTACGAAAGAAATTCATAACTGAGCTAAAGGAGCTGCGGCAGAAGGAACAGAGTTCTCACGTGGTGCAGAGCATCATCAGCCTCATCATGGGCATGAAATTCTTTCGAGTCAAAATGTACCCTGTGGAAGACTTCGAGGCCTCCTTTCAGTTCATGCAGGTTGGTAATGACTACATGCTACAACCAGCATGTAGTAATTATAAATGAACGTGAGATAGTCTCGTTTCTTTTTAATTTTTCCGTTTTTTTTTATCGTACCAACTGTCCAAAGACATTTAGTCAGTTTAATTGGAAGCACTCAGGATAGTGAGTGTGTTTGTACTTTGCGACAGGCTGGCAACCTGTTCAGTTGTTTAACCTGCCTCATGGCCCAAAATAGGATTAAGTGGTGTTAAAATGAGACATTGGATAATGGATTGATTGATGTAAAACCCTCTTTATTAAGCTCTATTAAGTCTATTTACCCGGTTGTAAAATTATTCAGTGTCCATTCACATCTAAAGTACCAATCAGTACCAAGATTGGACACACGTTCTCATTGAATGTAATGTATCTACATTGTATTTAAATACCAAAAGCATACAGTGTAAAGGAACATGTGTAAAAATATAGCAAACATAAAAATCTTAATCTAACCAGAATAAGTGTAATAATTTTTTTTTACAGATTTGCACATTGTGTTTTTTCCATCAACTTCAATAAGTCACCTGGAATAGTTTTCCAACAATATTAAATAAGTTTCAGAGGTGCAGAGCTTCTCGCGATCTATTCATCCCAAATCATATCAACTATGTTGGACCTTCTTGCTCTTACATAGCCTGTTTACAATGTACATGTGTAGTCAAAATCTATTGAAGGATCAGAAGGTGTGTCTTTTTGACACACAAGCTGATGTGTGAGTATCACCATCATGCCAGAACGGTACGCCCATTTGTAGGTATCACCAGGTTATTGTACAGTAGTTAATACTTCTTAAAGTCTACTTGTTCCAGCCTTCACATAATCTCTGGTTCAACTGCTCCATGTGTGGGGCTGAAACAGCTGAACTGAATATTACAAAAGGCTGTGCTTCGATTATGGTCATAGATGTTTGGTCTTTTAATTTTGCTCTAAAGTTTTGTCTGTGTGTGTTTAAATTAAATGCTTAATTTAAATCATATAAAACATAACTGCGATTCTTATCCCAAATGTTTTAAATGTTTGTAGGAATGTGCCCAGTATTTTCTCGAGGTGAAAGATAAAGATATTAAGCATGCACTCGCTGGACTGTTTGTGGAGATCCTCATTCCTGTAGCAGCAGTAAGTATCCAAACTCTCTCACACCAGTCTAAAATGTGTATAAAAAGTGCACTGCACTGGATGATATTCATAGCTCAAATTTAGAAGTAAAAATGAAGAGAAAATGCAATAAGAAACACAAAAAACCCAGACAGGTGATGCGGCCTGCTCTTGTAACTGTGGGCGTATTGACAGCTTCGTATGTGTTCCTGAAAGCCACAGATAACAAGCTTCAGCTACACGTTTATAGTATCTTTTGTGTTACAAATCACTATTTAGTGGGAGTCACATTACAGTAAACCATAAAATGTAAATTATTACTCCCAAAGGCTGATATTGTAGCTCGTTCTTCACGGTGCTTCGTGCTTAATTCTTGTCCTTGTTGCTCAATCTGGAGCTTGTTTGAGTTTCACAATTAACTCAACACAATTCAGACTCGTTTTACAGTTGCTGTTGTATTAGGAGGCATAGTGGCTCTGTGATGGTTCATCAAAACATACATGGCTTGGCATATTCATTACATAAACGCACATTTGCTTTACCACGGAGGCCATATAAAAGACTTTCAGCTCGACCAAAGTCTTGTTTATTTTTTTCATCTTATTTGCATTGACCTCATTGTATACCAATTATGTACGCAAGACGTGTCCTTTTGTTTTCCGATGTCATTACAGATAAAAGGTTGTTTCGTTCACATGCAAAATGTGTATAAATGAAACTCTCAGTTCAGATAGAAGAATTATTTGCTTGACAGAAGACTCACTATGTAAACATTTTTATGTAATGAATACTTTAAACTCTGGTGAACATTTTATCTCTGAATGATGACGTTATATTTTTATAAACTGCTTTTTGAGATAATGATGAGTATGAAGGCAACACAGTGGCTTGTTAAGTAGTACTTGCCTCATAAAGGCCAATTTATACTAATATTAATTTTATATTATATATTATAATTTATTGATATTGTTGCAACACAGAACCCTGATGTGCACCTCTAGTATTTTCTAACTACACATAGTTGTGTGCACAGTTATAAACAGAGTATTCGATCCCAGCATTTGGCGGAACGGATGTTTTGCTTACAATCCAACATTTTAAAGCATTCTTTATATAGTGACTTTTATAGTGCTGGCTTATTGGTTAAGGTACTGGGTTAAGGTACAAGAGATCAGACGGTTGCCAGTTCAAGTCTCACTATCACCGTTGTGCCCCTGAACAAGGCCCTTGAATCGTGAATGCTCAACTAATTGTTGTTCCATTGTAATTGTAAGTAACTTTCACTAAAGGTCTATACTAAATGCTGAAAATAAATAAAAAAGACAGCTTTGAGGTAACTGTGGTGTTTTGCACCATGGTTCTTGGTTTGATTCCCAGTTGAAAGAGTTTGTCTTTCTCTGTATGTGTTTATCTCCTACAGTCTAAAAACAAGCAAGTTAAAGATACAAATGGATGAACCTGATGGAACCAGTTATTGAATTATGTTATGTTGTCAACATTTATGAATCTTACTATCTAATCATGTGCTCGGTTTAGGTGTGTAATGCACGACATTTATTTAGTGTGACTAAAATAATCCAAAACATTATTGATGGGTAAAGCCTGACTTCAATCAATGGGTGCACAGTTAAATAAAAGAATCACAGCTGACTTGTTTTAATGTGTCCTAATGCTAAAATGTCGACTTTGTTTTTAAATAAAGGCGGTAAAGAATGAGGTGAACGTGCCTTGTCTGAAGAACTTTGTGGAAATGCTCTACCAGACCACCTTTGACCTCAGCTCCAGGAAGAAGCACTCACTGGTAACGAACACTTTCCCTTTCCTTTCTTGTTCTTCCTTTAAACACGGCTTATTAAGAATTTTAGAAACATTTTTAAAGACTTTTGTACACTGTCACCGGTCTAACCTCATCTGGAACAAGAATACTTTATTTTATAGTTTATAAAAGTGTTTATAGTTTATAATTCTTTTACACCATCACATGAAAATCTTCTTTAAGCCAGAATGCTCAGGTGGCGCAGGGGTAAGACAAACGCCGAACACCAGAACTGGGATCTCAAATCTATCATATCAAGTCTCATTTATGCCTGAGCTTGGTTAAGCAACCAGATGTACAATAATTGTGCATCTGCATACAGGATCGGGATGAGAAAGCCGAACAGGGTGTCCAACACCATTGCTAATGCAATTTTGACCTCAACTGACTGACTGGTGGCTGATTGAGAAAATATATGAACATAATAGAAAATAGTTTTGCGAGTGAAATACACATTAATAAAAAAAAATTCTATCAACTACAGTTATGCAAAAAACAAACAAACTTAGACTTCATGTCAACACACTGCAGAGAAACAAGCAAGATGGCAAGATTAAATTCATTTTTTGCTTTTAGTGCAATTATATTTACAACCGTTCTATTGTTGGCAACTAAGGTACAACAGGCAGAACGTTCAAAACCTCACATTCACTTCGCATCTGGGAACATAAACGCAATAAACAAATTAGGAGCACAATTTACTGAATCATTTTGTCAATGTCAATATCAGTTTTTGATAAGCACCACAAGCCAGAAGTTTACAGCTACCGTAAAAACTTCACCATAGTAAATATGCCGCATGCCGAGCAATAATATCGAAACTGGTGATGGGCAGCCGTGGCCTGCTGGTTAGAGAACTGAGCTAGTGATAGAAAGGGTTTCGATTCGATTCTGGCAGTCGACAGGTCGCGACTGAACTGTCCTTAAGCAAGTCAGTGAACACTTAACTGCTCCCCCGGGTGCCGTGCCTTGGGCACTGCCTCTAGTGTGTGTAAATGTGTGTACACTGCACGGGTTTGGTTACGTGTGTAGGACTAGTTCTTTTATGTGTGATATAGAACAGTGGTGAAAAAGTATTCTGAATTTAAAATCTAATAAAACATTAAATCATATCAGCTATCAGTTTTGTACTTTTACTCAAGTGAAAATCTAAACTGAGGACTTTTACTGGAGTAATTTTTTACTTTCAGTATCTGTACTTTTACTCGACTACTTGTATATTGTGTACTTCGTCGCCCAATGCTGAGAAATCACCCTCCGTCATGCTGTGTCTCCGTAGGCACTCTATCCTCTGGTTACGTGTTTGCTGTGTGTCAGTCAGAAGCAGTTTTTCCTCAATAACTGGCACATCTTCCTACAGAACTGTCTCTCACACCTGAAGGTACGACACAACATAACTTATTACATTCACCCGCGCACTGGCTTCAGTAACCAGTGAGTACTAGTTGAGAACGACCCTGTGGTGATTATCTCAGTATATGAATGATCTGTGTGATTCCCTGGCTGTTCAGTGTATTACAATGGTTGAACGATTCAGTTGATTCGTCATGATTCTCTGGTCCAGTGGGTTGAAAATGATCCATGTGATTCTTGATGATTCCTTATTAGTTTACTGTCGGAAAAATCTCCTTCCTGATGATTCTCTTGCTGTGATTAGCGCTACAAGATTTATCCTTGTCTTTTTGTCCTGCTTGTCCTGAGCCATATCACTATTCAAAATGGATTTTAGTTCATGCTCTTTATTTTATAAGATTTATAGAGTCAGTGATGAGCATTGACTCCTATAGCTCACTTCTTAATTTGAGTCTTTTATCTGGGGTTCGGTTCTGTTTCTTCTTCTGACTGAGTCATGCTCTTTCTCTTCATGCCTCTTTATTCTCTCGATGATTTTTTCTCTCTCAATTTTTGCATGCGTCCCGAATCATTAATCAAATCTAATATTAATGCTAACGTCGCTCATTACCTTTTCTGTCATCTTGCTTTCCAGCTGTTTTCAACTAATCAAAGTGGAACCTTGGCTATAGTTTGGCTGCAAACACTGCAATGTGACTTCAGCATGGGGTTGCTTTGTATTCCCATACAGTATAATAGCTTTTATAAAAGCTTTTAAATAGAAATGACACCATACCATTTTTCCACTGACATGTTGCTGGTGTCAGGGTTGGATGCTTTATAGTTATTGCAGTAGAAGTGTTTTTTTTTCCCGGAAAATCAACAGCTAGAATATTTGTCGTAATTAACAACAGTTTACCATAACACTAATAAATTTTTCCTGTAAATATTAACTAAAAAACTGTTCGTTAAGAATTAAAACTGCAAACGTGCACTAAGTATTTTACTGGAAATCAGTGATCAAAGAACTCAGGTTTAATCTCATTGTTAAATTTTATTCGGCTTTGAATGGGCGGCTTTTAATGCCAATGCAAGCCCGGACAAATAGGACAAGATGTGTCAGGTAGATCATCTTAACATTTATTGCAAATTAGTAATGAGCAAGAAGTATTTTGCATACAGCAAAATGTGGCACCAAAATTATGGCACATTTAATCTTCTTTTATATATTGCTTTTATTTATTTGTTTATTTCATATGTCTTAGACAGCATGCAAGTTAACCACTCTTAAAACTTAAAAACTTGTCTTTTAGCTCTGGCACCAGTAACCGGCACACTGTTGATGGAAAAGTGGCCCCATCCTGCACTAACAGTGCATATAACTAGTCGTATTGTGGATTTGTTTTGTGTACATTTTTAATCTCCTTTTTGTTCTTTTTTTCTTTAACATGAATGCCCTCATCCCCTCCACTTTCTATCAAACTCTCTGTACTGTTTTCCTCCCTGTCTTTCAACTACACATTTACTTGCTCCAGATGCCATCAAACAACAGCATCCGTAAGCAGATTGAGACTCTCCAGGTAAGTAACTCTGGCAACTCTCAGTGGACATGGCCTCACTCTAGGTCATCTAATTGCCCCCGTCATCTATACTCTCTTCAAGGATCAGTGCTTTTTAAACCCATGCAGTCCACATGGTGGAAAAGATTGAGTGGCTTTCTTCTAACAATGTTGAATTACTTTTGGACTCTGAATGTAGCAGAATATAGCAGAGCTGAGTAACTATAGGTTACCTGGAACCGGGTTTGATACACTGTAACTCTCAAATACACTTGCACACTCATTTTACAATTTTTTTTGTTCTTTATAAAAGAACGCCAATGTTGCAATGTAAAAAAAAACCCAACAATCTCTATGCAGGTCACAATCCACTTATTTAGTTTTCCTCATGACTTATTTGCTATGTATCTGCATACACACTAATGCTCTTGCTAAATACAATTTATTGACATATTTTTTTTAGCCTTTCAGCTCTTGTTACTGTTTTCGTGGTAGGGGGGAAGCATGGTTTGTGGTTTAGTGAGGCAGAGAAGCTGGGCGTGGTGAAGATGTGCAGAAGATGAGTTAAACCGGTTGGATCTAATTGGCAAGCTACATATTCTAAATCGATATAAACGATATTTCGTTATGTCGTATAAAAATATATTGATATATCTCCCAGTTCTAAAATACTGAAATACATGGTCAAGAGGTCAGTTTGGACAAACATTTTATTTTTTATAGGAAATAGTACAGGTAATTGCAACTTCATTAACTTTGGAATGGTTGTTTTATTTTATTATCCAAACAAAATATCTATAAGAAGGTCCTGTGTCTGATTGCGGTTGCATAGACCATCATGTAGACATTCTTGAATGTTTCCAAATTTAAGCCACGGGTGGTATGTAAGTGTGGAAAAGGCCAGATAAGAAGACTTCTTTGTCTGTTGTCTAATGTATCTTTCCTGTATTCTTATTTACTTAAAAACATCATCATTGGAATCATCATTGGAATATCACTATACAATTTTAATTTGGGGGCTTTTCAATGTATAAATTTCACTTGTTTATAGTCATGATTGACACCTTAGAGTTGGGGTGCACAATATGGTGGTCCAGCAGAACTTTCAGTCCGACCCGCAAAATAAAAGTGTTAATGTATTTTTTGATTAATGAGGTTACAAAACATTGTTCGCATTATTCATTTGAAGCACTTACATGTGTGAACAATTATTTTCCTAAATGAAACTAAAAAAACATCCACTCTGAATTAAACTAACTGACCAGAACTGACAGGCGGTACTTAGATTTGTGCCCTTACTTAAACCTGACATTAAGTTGGTGTGCAGATAGACGCTGCAATTATCTCATATTGATCAAGACATTGCTTGCTTCTGATTTTATGTAACTATCTCATGGACAGGATTTGTAAAATTAAACTTGAGGTCCTGGACTATGTGCCCAGAACAGTACAGTACCATAACAGTTAAACACAGGAGTGTTATAAAAGTTTGGTTCATGTTTGAATTCAACTCGGTTACTGTTCTGGTAAGGAATGAAGGCTTGTTTTATTGTACCTGCGATGCAAAGTGGTGGTGAAGTGACTTCATGGGTAGCACTGCTAACTCACATCTGGTAGATCATGATTGTAGATGGTAGATTGATTCTCAGGAAGGAGAGGTCCAGGTCTTTTATGTGTTTCTGGGAGTTCAGGTGTCCTCTCATAGTCCAAAGACATACAAGTGATCATGTAAGTGCGCTGTATTTGTTATCTGAAATGGAAGACTGCATTTCAGGAACGTGATGCATCGTGGTTTTTTTAATCCTGCCAATATATCCACCAGATTTTTGATTAAATGCATTTTTATTCTTTTGTTGCTTTTGTTTACCACATAATGATGAACTGATGCTACTTACATTTATACAAAGTAGTTACCTCCGCTTCTGATTCCACAATGGCTGCTATTATCCAGTCAGAAGTCCCATTCCTTTCCTTTAAGTAGACAAAATGGTGTCTATCGTTTCACACACAGTGCTCAATCCGGGTACTTTCAGTCCACTGGGTTTTATTGTGTTTCTTGGACAGAACAGTTCTCGAAGTTCTCGATTTGGGACGGCCCTGTTGACTTGAGCAAACTGTGAATTTCTACTCAATAACCTCTGGGAAAGATTTTATGAATCACATTGTTTGTTTTAACGGAGTGACTGTAATGATCCGTGACTCATGTCTTCTCCGACCTCAATATAATTATATAACGCGCAATGATTATTATTGTTGGCTGACAGGCTAGTTGTTAAAGTGTGTGCATCACGGTTCGTGGTGGTTTTGTAGATGCTCTGTAAAATCGAGATTGTAAATCAGCAGTATGTACAGTGTGTTTGCTGATTAAGTCAAAGAAAAAGAAAGTGAATTCACTGTGACTATCGTTGCATAAATCATGCAAGTTCATTATCATTCGGGCTGTTTAATGCGTCAATAATGTGATCTCTCTCTCTCTTTTCTCTCTCTCTTTCTCTCGCTCTCTTACTTTTAGAACAAAGATCCCAAAATGTCGCGTGTAGCACTGGAGTCTCTCTACAGGCTGCTGTGGGTCTACATCATCAGGATCAAGTGTGAGAGCAACACCACCACACAAAGGTAACGGCACTCCTCGTGACACACAAACCACTCTCACAACTACACAGGCCGAGCACACATCCCATACTGCTTTGCTCAATGAATACAGACATGCAGGATTCGCTAGACAGTGGTAACATTCTGGTTTATACCGTGAATCCTTTTGCCTGATTTTTTTAGGGGTCATCACAGCAGATCATTGTCTGAATCATTCATTTGTAGGGCTGTCCACAACCAAGGATTTTGTTGGTCGACCAGTGGTCGTCATTTACTTCAACTAATCGACTAATA
>JAOTRQ010000023.1:1185488-1199125 GCA_028565875.1 Hoplisoma paleatum
AGAATTCTCCAGAGTTGCTATAATGAGGTGTTATTACAAAATAGATCTGAGCACAAACTCTCCGGTTCCGATTCCGGTAGGATAGTGCTTTAGACATCCGGTGCGTTCCGATTCCGGCAGGATATCAAAAAAGTACCATCCTGTGCAACCCTAATTTTTACAAAATATTTTTTCGGCATGACCTGGTCATTGTTTGAAAATGACCCGAATTTTTACAACAAAGCAAAACCCAGGACCTTGGTGATTTGGCCTTTAACTTGGCCCATGTATGTGGAAAATGAAATGGTGTTAATGCAAAGAACCAACTACTCTACTGTTTGAGGCAGCTGGAGTGGAGTAAAGCAATGTAGTACTAAAATACAGTGGAGGTAAACAACAAGACAGCTTAAAGGTCAGGGAGCCTGACGCTCACACACTTGTACAATAAAATTCCAAGTACTCTTCTGAACACCATGGGGACACCTTAGGAACACTGTATAACTATGGATTTAAGAATTCAGCAAGATGTGTCCCATATATTATGAATAGGTAATTATCTATTTATTTATTTATCATCGTGCTTTTACACTTTTAGGTAACATTCATGACTGTGTTTGATGTTACTCATGTGAAGAATGACCATACCTGTATGTTTTTGGACTGTGGGAAGAAACCAGAGCACTTGGAGTAAACCCACACAGACACAAAAAGAACATGCAATCTCCACAAAGAAAACCCTGGGTCTACCAAGAATCAAACCCGGGACTCCGTGCTGTGAGGTGACAGTACTATCCACTGTGCCGATTCTTTTAAAATGAATAATGAGTATTGGGTTTGGGTAAAGTTTTCTAATTACGTACTCAAAAATAAAATGACATTTACTATGTAGATAAAGAAAAGATTATCACAAATACCTCAAATACAAAGTTCCTCTTTTTTCTGAGAGGAAATAGGTAAAGTAAACTTTGTCTTCATTTTCATGTCATTTAAAAGAATCGTGAATGGTATCACATCATGGGTAGTGTATCGATCCATCCCTTTGTATTTTGTACAGAACCATTGCAGAAGAAATCAGATGGCTTTAAAATACGTAACAAAGATGTAGCTCATATACAAATCCAAACACATCCAGCTAGAATGTTCTACTGAGTGGAGATGAAATCTGCTGTAACATCACCCTCATTATTAAATCAATAACATCCCTGGTAAAGTGCTTCATCATCGAATAAAACATTTACTGTTCATCACATGACCTAACCCTATTATCTTTAACATACAACAAGAAGGCACAGTGCATAGGCCTATTCATCCCAGATTTCCACGTCATATTGATGATGTTTTCCCCCTTACACCCCTCAAGCCAAACACTGAACAAAGCAACAGTTTAAGCAGTAAGTGACGTGCACAACACTTCTGACATGAAAGCACTGTTTATATTGCCTGCGTCATGTAAAATTATAGGCATGAAGTAAGCGGCGTAAAAAAGCGTGAAACACCCAGCTGGTAAGCAACAAACTTGCGTTGTTCTATAACGCTTAAGCTGACAAAGATTGGGAAAATGAGGTATTTATTATTGTTTTTCGATGTGAAATATAGACAGCAACATTTCGGTTAGGTCTCTAATAACCCAGAAGCTTACTAGAACTATCACTCAGAAAGCTATGTTAGAGTGGGAGTTTTGAGACACATCATTTAAGAGACCATTTCAGCTTAACTGGCAACCTTGTTTATGAGATGCCAGTACTTGACACCGATTGGCTGCTTGTTTGTCATATGTGCGTGTTTGTTAAGTGTGGTACCTGACATGGTGAGGTCAAGTCTGTGGAGGAGTGACCGTTTAGCTGACTCCATGTCAGGGCTAGGGTTGTCCAAAGCTTGCCTGCACCACACAATGGGACTGAGAGCTTTCTGAAGAGGGCTGTTCAACTTGGCTTCATACAACCTATCAGAAGACAATGGACAGAGACATTTCTTTAATAAAGAAGAACAATACATAAAATCACACAATGAAGAATACAAAAAACAGCTGTATCTTAAGTTCATAAAAGTCAGAAGAGTCTGAACAGGCTGTTTAATCCATCATAGGACCATTCCGAACCATTCCTAACTTCTGACATAACCCAGAATGTCTCTCTAAAAGCATGAGACAACCCTGCTGAGATTTAAACCCTGGAACAGTTGTACGTTAGCATTAAACCATTGTGTCATGACAAAATCTTTATGTATATCTATGATATTTATAATATAACTATAATATAACTTTATTATTTACAATACTGTTTGTACAGTTGTCACTTCCCAAAGTACTGAAGATGGCCTCAGAGACCCAGACCATATTTGGATTTGAGGCTCACTGTCTAAGACTGGAACTAATAAACCAGATACATATCAGTATTTCACAAACTTTTATCTAGCTGTCTGACTTACATGCCAGACAAACATAAATAAAACTTGCCACATACAGACATTCAACAACCTAAGATTTATTTAGGTTTTAAAAGTAGAATGGGATATACAACATCGACCACAGAAATAGTGGATAAATATCAGCGTAAACAGTGACCTCCTCTAGTCATGTTAGTCAGCCGGAGATTGATAGAATGTATGCTATTGTTGGTCAAAGGATTGCAAGAGAATGAATTTTCTACAGTAACAGAGTCAAAAAGTTAAAAATGGACACTACGACTGGTAAAAGGAGAAAGATAGTAGATATGAGGAAAACGAGCTCGAACAAAAGATAATTAAAGGCCAATTTAGAAATTCTATTTATTAACCACGCATCAAAACAATGAAGACTGCAAGTAGTACCAACGCAGACCTCAATGAAGTAAGCATTTGGTGTTGCCTTAATATATAATTTTTTTGTTTATGATAAATTTAAAGAATCCATTGTTTATTTTTATAAGCTAAAATCTACAACAACCTTTTTACTTGTTGCTAAATCCGGAGAGTAAGCAAAACCCCCAAAAACTTGACACCTACTCTAGCGTTGTAGCAACGTTGTTTCCAGTGAATATGATTTTCAATGCAGAACTATAGAAACAATATTAGTGTTTTGTCGATGGCGTAGTCTTGCGTAAAGTCGTCGTAGAAGAATAAAATTGGCCTTGAGCATAAAAGATTTAAAGATGGGAAGAAATAAGAGTCTGACAAAGTGATGAGTGTGCAACTTAAAATTAGTGGAGTGTGAATGAATTACATTACTGAATATGCCACACAAGTGAGTTTCGTAATAGAGGACAAACAAAGGAAAACATCCAGTTTTAATAAGATCTAACTACAAGAAGACTGTAAGAAGTTGTTTGCAGGTGAGAACTGACAGATTGGTGCCTGTCTGGTTATGCCTTTTTTAAATCTAAATTGTAAAAGACTTTTTAAATAGACTAGCATTTTATGCAGTTTGTTTTAATCAGACAAATCATTTAGAAATTTAATTTCATAGTCATTTTTGAATTACACCTTATGGGCATCTGTTATTGCAATGTAATCTCTTTGTTTACTAAGACAACTAAGTGACCTCTAAAGTAGTGAGGGAATCAGCTTAGGAAGTCCTAAGTGTACAATGTACAAAGGAATAAAGTATAAGAAAAAGTTGGTGAAGAATAAAGTGAGAGAATGAATAAGTACCAAGAGAGAAGCGGTAAAGGCTTAGAAAAGGTACATGGGAAGCTAGGTGATGAGAAATGAAGGAAGTGTACTGAGAAGGTTAAAGAAGAATTTAGCTGCAAAAAGAAAAAAAGCAAACAGGAAGGTTGAATGATGTGGAAATAGTGAACCAGGGAGTGACTCGATTGTACAGGGAGAACATGAGGGCAGTTTAAAAGAAAAATAAAGAGTGGGAAGGTAGTTGGCCCAGAGATGACATACCAGTATAAGAGGAGTGTAATGCATCTGGTTTATGGGGGGGGGACATGATATGCAGAACTGCAGTAGTCACAAAGTCAAATAACTGATCACTTGATCACAAAGATATGAAAAATGTGAGGCTTGTCAGAAGCAAGAGAAAAAGGATCAGATTATCAACTGCATTTCATTGCTCACTTTCACACTATTTACATTTTCAGCATTTAGCAGAAACCCGCATATGGTGGAGCCTCCTCCGTAAAAAAAACATTTGCTGAGAAACTCTGGGGGGGTCGGTAGCGGTCCACAGAGGACCCAAGAGTCATAAACGACTGGAAAGGGGTAAAAAAAGTGAGAAATACTTGTTACCAAGGGCGTAGGATACAGGCTAACAGTAAAACATTTTAGAAATATCAACAGCATCTGAATTACAGCCGTCTACTAATCCTGCGTGAAGGTAATACAGGATTACAACATGACTCAGAGTAACCGAGAGAGAAAGTTAAGCCAAGTTGTTTCTGTAGCTGAGACAACAAAAGATTTAAAAATCAAGAAAAAAAAATCATTTCACATTTCATAAAGTGTTTCATAAGTCCAAGGCGAGTCACCAGCTAACCCACAAAAAGGGCCAATGACGACTGTATGAATGCCTACATGGCTAAAAGCAAATCTTTTATCCACATGTAAAAAAACCACACAGGGAAATCCCTTTTCTAAAACCCGAAATTTGATCAATGACTCAAACTTTATTTAACTGACACAAAAACATACTGTTTATACTAACACACTAAAATGATTCTCCTCTTCGTGGTGCACTATACATTATTAACTGAAGATTAAGCAGGCCGGCCAGTCTAGCGCATGCATATAAGCCAAGCTGGGGACATATTTCGCCAACAATAACACAAAAAGCTCAGTGGTCTGAGACATACCAGACTCCAAGAATCTCATGATATTATAAACTGTAGACGGCAAAGAAAATACATTTTTAAAATATTGTCTTCAAACTGACTAACAATTTACTCATCACCTTTGGTACAAAACTAAGTTATACAGAGATGAGATGAGATGAGAGAAAAGATGAATAAAAGTTTAAGCAAATGAAAAATAAATCATTAGTTTATAATGTATTTTAAGAATTCACAAATTTGGGAGTATGTCACTGAGAGCACTGTTAATATGCCTTCTGACAAAAACGGTTTTAAATGACACAACTGATCTCATTGGTGATCTCATTGTTGAGTCTTTATCAGCCCAAATCGCAGCGTGACAGCTGCTGTAGGGACTAACCAGATCCACCAAGATCAGAACTGTTATTGTATACTAAAAAATTGAACAAGAACAGTTAGTAGAGAACAAAAACATTTAAGAATTGTATTCTAAAACATTGTATAAAAACAAGAACAGTTAGTAGTAACAAAAACATTTTATAATAGGCAGACATAATATTTAATCAGTACCTAATGTCTTCCAATGAAAAGCCAGTGTACCTGACCTCTTATAAAAATAAAAAGAACTGGGAGTGTGCCATAAAGCACCCACAAGTCAACAAATTACTGTGTCACACATACGACTTTAAAGAACACCAACTGTGCCCTTGTTGTGAAACACCTGTTTGTTTGGAGTCACAAACATTTTTGGATGGGAATTATCTTATGACCTAGGCCTGTTTATGCCTGAGCTATCTGACCGAGGTGCTTTCTTATAATAGCGTCCATGATATACACTACAGTGTACCTCGTAGCTATTGTAAATAAACCCAATGTGATTGTGTTAGTACTGGAAATGACGGGCAATCACGCCAATTGTGATGCTTAATCCAAGCAGATATCTGGACTGATTTGAAATTGAAAACCTGAAAGATCCTCTGGACTAAATTAACTGGATACAATGAATTGTTATTTAAAGCTACTGACAAAATACTAAAAACTGACTTGACATTTTCTAACAAATTTAAGAAACTTGAAAAAACAAAGCGTGATAATGTTACTGCTGTGTAAAATGTTTACAACATCGGATCATGTTCATTTGAAATCATCAGAACTTTTGTTTTCGAATAGTGGGTAGAACTTTGGCTTGATCCAAGCGTAGCAAAGTCAAAAGAAACAATGTGCAACTTCTCATACTGACAGTACAGACTTGCCCCATCCCATTTCCATCTAGAGAGATAAAGCATTAAGCACTTTATACCACTTTAAAAATTATCACATCACAGCTTGTGATTAGTAATCATATGTATATACGGACCAAAATATTCCTCCCAATGAAATAGCACAAGGAAAAACAAGTAACTCTTTTCAGCATATATTGGATTATGCATAGTCCAAGTAGATTCATTATTTTAGATATGCTGTTTATTAGTACTTTAATGTCATCTTTAGATAATGGGCAAGTTTGTGTCAGAAGTGGTATTGAGTCATTACACAAGATATCAGTTCACAAAGTTAAATCAAATGCACACAAATTAATCTCCGATTTACATCATATTACATTAATAAATCACATTACAGCGGAAGTCAAAGCGTGTTGACAAACTAAGTTCCGGAATATGGTTGGATGGATTTTATTTCATTACAACTTTGGATGGTTTAAATGAGCAGTAGCAATTTTGCATAATCAGTCCCCTTTAAATAGTAAACACTGATCGACGTGGCACTGCTAAATAAAAGAAAGTAATCCAAACTCAGCTCTTAAGCTTTAATGAAATTCTCTGCTGGTACGTGACAATCACTGAAAGGCAAAACGTTCCCTCATTTAGACAAATCCACTGAAACTGAACTAGTAATCAAAACTAAATTAAACTACAAATCCGAACCTCACTAATTCCAGGCCTGTTTGACATTACTGGCAATCTGTTGCTTTGTTTGCTGTTCCAAAAGTGTCATCAATAATCGCACACTGGTCATTTAGGACAGGGGCTCATACTAAAGACAGACAGGAAGTCCAAAATCACTTATCACCATTAATCTCTGTGCGTCAGAAACACACATGATGTAATTGATTGCCGTGGAATTGGTCTTGTCTGAAACAACTGCACTGGCCTACCGATCCGTCAGACTTTACACGGTTCCTTTCTAATTCTGTACTCACCAGCTGTCCTCGTCCTCATTCAGACAGTCCATGTCTTCGAGATCAAGGATCTCCACCTCATCCAAAACCGACGTGTCTCGGTCCTCGTAATCCACAGAATCTCTATAATACTGACTGTTATTAGCAGGGGAACTGTCACTGTCATACGGGGATCCGTAGCTGCCGTTGTAAGAGCGCCTGGGACTCAGACAGCGCGAGTTCTCCACACACGCCGCACCGAAATTCCGTAAACCGCCGAACCCCGCCCCGGTGAAGCCCGTCAACCCTGAAGTCGCCGACAACTGTGACTCGTAGCCGGCGCTCAGAGGTCTGGTGTTGGCCGCCATGCCGCCAGTGTTAGACAGCAGGGCGGAGCGGCTCCGCAGCTGCTCATTCTGCTGCTCGAGTTTCTTCACCAGGTCCTGAAGCTTCCGCACCTCCAAGTCCGCGTTTATGTTCGAATTTATATCCTCCATTAGAAAATGACACTCCAGCCACGGAGCGAATTTATTAGATAAACCTCCACCGAGTTAACAAGTTTCACAAGTACTTGTGTAAAACCCCACCCGAGTGTTGAGCGTCGACCGCTTCGCTGTGAAGTTAGTTACTGTGTTTATGGTCGTCATCTTCCCTTGATAGTTGAACACACTAGCGGCACCGTCGCCATCTTTACCCTCCACCAGTCACCAATGAGATTTGGAAAAACCGAGCAGAGACTAAATCCGATGTCGTCATTACGCATTGCAGCGGTAACGAGCACGCACTTGGAAAGGCGCCTACCGTGAACGCGCATTTTCCTTATACTGTGACGTTGTGAGGTATATACAGCGAAATACTTGAACCAGACCGTCATAAGTGCTTCATAAAGGCTTCATATAATATAAAAGGTGTGTGCATCCTCCAAAAGTATTGGAACAGTGACGTCAACCCCCTTTTCTGTCCTGTAGACTGAAATCATTTGGGTTAGAAATTACAAGATGAATACATATTAGCCAAAAGATTAACATTCCAGCTTTTATTTCCAGGTATTTACTCCTGTATCTGATACACAGTTCTGAACAAAACACCTTTATCTGAGCCTACACCTTTATCTAGTGAGCAAAATATCAGAAAAGATAAACTTGAAAGTAAATATTTATTTGAAAATATTTTGCTTGCAGTAACTGCTTAAAACCTGTGACCCACTGACATCAATAACTTTTGCAGTCTGGAAATGAATTAGACCAGTCTAAAACCTGCCCCTGGTGAACTCTTTGGTGTGTTTTGGGTCATTATCTTGCTGTTTTGGTTATCTTGCTGCATGATGAAGGCTTCGCCTATTAGTTTGAGTAAATCTTTCTTTAATCACACACAGAAAATGTTTCTGTAGATCTTGGTGTTCATTCTACTGTAGACATGTATGACATTATCAAACAAAATTAATAAACCTTTTATAAGAAAACGTGGAAGCTCATGACATTACCTCAACTGTGCTTTACAGATGAGCTAGTATGTTTGGGATCAGATCCTATATTTCTCCAAACTTTACCCTTTTCATTACATTAGTAAAGATTAATCTTTGTCTCGTCAGTCCATAAAACTTCGTCCCAGAATTCTTGAGCCTTTTATCTGTACTAATTTGTATTTTCATCTATTGGTGAAACCCTGTTGGGGGTGCCTGTGCTAACAGCTTCTTAGATTGCAAGCAGAAAGAATCATCATAGGTTATAGGAGTCTGATTATTAATGATGCTGCAGTGATCACAGCATGTTATACCAATGTCACACCAATTACATTGGAAGCAGAAAACCATTTAAGAGAAAAAAATAACAAATGTGACACCCTTGCCACTAAGAAGCACAAACCCCTAATAAAAAGAAGGGTTGCATCATGATGTTCATAATGCATAAAAACCAGGCCCAATTTATAAAAGGGACCAATAATAGAGATCCCTGAAAACAAGCAGTCAACAAATGAAAGAAAAACTTCCTTTGCTAATAGAACTAAGGGTAATTTCCTATAATGCACACAAGACATTTTTTCATACTGAATAAATTAGAAAACAGATTACTGGGTTTATGTTTATTCTGTTATGTACGGTTAGGCCATAAGACATTATCATTGCAGAGCTTTATTATGTATTTTTTGTGAGCAGAGGAATAACAAATATGTTCCAAAATCCCATTGAATGGAACCCTTGTGTGTGTACTTGCAGACCAGTGTACTCCACTCTTCTGAAACCTGATTCTAATAGGCTTTTAATAGGTACAGAATACAAGTCCAAACCAGAATAAGTACAGAAAATGTTTATTCATGACAACCAGACACATCAAAGGTCAGACTGTGAAGTGTGTTCCAGGGTGTCTCCTGCCTCTTCCACCATCTCCTCGCATGCCTCTGCTCCTCCAGTTCCTTCTTCATTTGTTACCTCCCCTTCTAAATTGTTCGAAGTGTCCCCCAGTTCATCCTGACAACAGCTAATATCCTGAGACATATCAGCTCGCTCTTCATCCTCCTCGTCCTCCACATCCATTTCAAATACTCTTATATGCCGGAGGTTTGAACTCAGCTGGTTGAAAAAAAGGAATAAATTAACTGGCAATAAAAGGTATAAAACATAACCACACATTCAAGAGTTTGGTAGGGGAAAAAAGTATGTTATAATCTTCGAATCAGGCATGTTTCTCAATTAACTTAGCAGCACGCAGACACGACTTCAACTATAGTTTAAAAGAAACAATAAGCTGTTCTGGCTAAAAAGTAAGCAATACGAAGAGTTTGATTCTTACCAAGCAGGACACCTTCCGAATACCATTTACAGCCACAAATTGAGCCTTCATGTTCTCTAGATCTCGACTCAGATTTCCCCACGACAGTCCCCGTACAGGTATCTCACCGCTTTGCTCATCCAACCTGGTCCACAACAAAATGGATTAACACAAGTTTAACTGCAACATAAACCTCAGTATCAAATGAGCAAACATAAGCTAAATGTGTGTAATAGTTTAGATAAAACTCATAAAAGTATTAAATTCTAGTTAGATAGAACTTTATTAATCATTTTGGGATGGTTTCCTCAAAGTTAATATGATTCCAAGAGCAACATTAGTACAGTAAGGATAAAAAAAAACGTAAGGGGAAAATATTATACAATAAAAAAAATTTTAAATATTGGAGATATTGTACATTCACATTGCATTTTTGGAACAATTTTGGTATCTCCAATGCATGTCTTCGGACTATGGGAGCAAACCGGAATACCCAGAGAAAACCCACGCAGACACGAGAAGAACATGCAAACTCCACCCAGAAGGCCCTGGATTGCCTTACCTGGGAATACCTGTGTGACGACAGTTCTAACTACTTAGCCACCCTGCCACCTCACCTGTGATCAAATCACTTTAAAACATACAAATGCTAATTATAACAGTTTGATTGTTTTATAGAGGCCTTGCTTAAAGACCAAACAACTAAGCAGTTAAGGTGGAATTTAAGCTCTGGGTTCATTTGTCTCACAATGCCAACCAAGATTAACATAATATCTGGGAATACTTAGCACATTTTTACAATCTAAACTATCTTCTCTAGAGTCTGTCAAGCCTGTAAATCCGATGCTTGTATACACCATGAAAAAGCAGAAATTATTTCAGTTAAGAAGCTTTAATGTTTTAGGTCGGTGATACCTGAGCGCAGTGTCCCAGTTAAACTGCTCTTCACTGCTGATTGCTGAGCCAAGAGGAAGCTGAGCGAGGAGACGGGACTTATTCTCACCACCCTCCTGGCCCTGTAACACCACCGTCAACGTCTCATCGTCATACAGACGAGCATCAAGACAAGTATAGGAGCAAGTATCTCTGCAAACCATTGACACGAAAGACATGGTTAAAATAGACTCATTTTGTATTTAGTTTACCTGCAGTTATTTCCTTCTGAAAGAACTTACGTCGAATCCGCATCATCGTTAGTACTGGAGTGAGCGTTTAAGTCTATAGCCACCAGACTGTTAGGAACAGATCTGAAAGCATAAAGAATGATTAGAAGCTTCATCCTACTTGCTGGACTTCGCCTCATACTTCATAGCATTGCAACACTGGCAAGAAAATTATTATTTCAATGTTAGATTCTGACATTCTATTGGCTGCTCCTAATAGGCTGCCACAATAAACTATAATCCATTTTTATGCTGGATGCTCTTCCTGACTCAACCCTCCTTATTTATCGACGCCTGGAACCAGTTTTGGAAAAAAGTCTGGCTGCAGACATACACTATCTTTTCACACAGGGCCCTGTAGGTTTGAATTAAAATTTCCCTTAAAAACAAACCTGCATTTTACCTGCATTTTGTATGTACTTGTGTTATTTGTGTCTAATATTTCCAGTTGTTTGGTGATTTGAAACATTTAAGTGTGACAAACATGCCAAGAAGAATAAGAAATCAAGGAAGGGCAAACACTTTCATACCACGATATGTGCAGAATCAATTAAGCTTTTATAACATAATAACTACACTTTAACTTTGTCCTATAAGTATGAGGTTCAATACTGATCTAGGGCATTTAGAAAATGACATCTAGATTATATCCCAATTTTAAAAACAAAACAACAGATACTGGGTTTATAAGTTTGAAACTGATTAGATAGTAGTTAGAACACTAGTAAAACATACTAAACAAAATTATGTCCATCTGCAGCCAGACATGCTAACTCCAAGAAACGTACAAATGTAACATGAGCTTTCAGCCAGACCCTTTAGCTGCTGTATGGAACCTAGCGGCTAGGTACCTATAAGAGAGACACCTTCAAAATTTGTGTCCCATGATCACATTTCCACCGGCTAGCAGCATCTGTCACAAATCAATAATATGCAGACCTGCCAGCACTATATAATACAACACTGTGCAAGACACGAAGCAGTCGAAAACATCCGGATTACCCAACTGATTGAAATTAAATATCAAAATCAGGTTAATCTTTGGAACTTTGCTTTTTTATTGATAAGAAGAAAATCAACAGATAAAAAATCTAAACTTTTTTTTTTTAATTCTGGATTCAGAAACTCACAAACCAATATTATTGTTATTGTTCTTATTTTGACAGTAACACAAAGGCAAAAAAATTCAGACCGGCCCATCTGGAGACCCCCGTACCTTATTGCTATAAGGCGACAATGCCACTTATTATGTTAACGATTCTGATATATAATCATAATCTATTTCACTAGGTCACTATCAGAAAGACGGCGTGACGGATGTGTGTGAATAAAGTTTCTTTTGGATATTCCAGTACACTTTGTTAATAGCATAAAACATCCAAAAGGTGAACTGGCAACTGAAAATTGTCCCCCAGGTGTCAAGAAATGAGTGCATGCTGCCATGTCAAGGGGGTTCTTGTGTCTTGCACATTAAGCTCTTACTTTCTTCTCTCCACCAATTATATGTACAATTTACTAGTAAATTGTCTGTCATTATATGAAAAACATTTCTGACATGACCAGGTATAATAGCTGTGAAATTACTGGGTCATTTCAAGATTTAGTGGGTAGGACTGAGTAAATAGATGCACATCAGTGAGGATCTGTGTAATGGCTGTGTGAATGCCATTGAAAGGATAATGCTAATCTGAACTAATTAATAAATGAGAAAAGAACTACAAAACAATACCTGACTGGATCTGTCGTTCTTCGCAGGATGTAGATGTTGGAGGGTGAGATCTCTGGCATACAGAAAACTACAGAGATCATACTCGAACTTTTATCGTTCCAACTGAAACGAAGACAATGATAGGAAGTTTGATTATTAAAACCAGATTACAAACATCTTTAAATTTATAATACTTCACCACTGTGATTTTTACAAACAGAGGAATTATTCAGTGCAGTGTAAAACTGTGCTGGCAGTTGGTGGGCAGCCCTAGTTAGCAGTTAGGGTTTAGATGTCCTGCTTAAAGGCAATTCAGTCATGACTTGGCTATTCTGGCGACTATACGCCCTCAAACATTCAAGAACATATGAAAATGCTCAAAATTATGAATTAATCTTTTAGAATTCCCCATCAGATGATCAGCATGTTTAGCTTTTGCCTGGTCCGTTCGCAATGGTTACTATAAATATTAACTGGTGCTCATAAAAATATTGTGACTGAACAATGTTAAAAGCAAAATTCATAGGGTGAATACTGTATTGTTGATTTAGATTTGGTCGTTTAAGTGATGCTGTAAGAGATGAACCACGAAGCACAACAAATATGTTGATAGATTTGATTTAGCAGTACTTACAGCGCTGGGAGTTCAAACAGTCGTGGCGTGCTCTCAGAACTGCAGAAACATTGCCACATTTGTTAGATTTTACCTACCTAAATACTAAGCTAAAGAATAAATGCGTGTCCCAAATTGTGCACTTACACACTTTGAGCACTATGTTTTAGTGCGTTCGAGAAACACAAACTCGTAAAGTACCCGAATGGAGCATTAACTGCCAATAAATATGTGAAACAATGCTCACTAAACCGACACAATTATACCTACATAATGGAAAGGACGGAACCTTCAACCAGTTAATAACGGCCATCACTGAATCAAGAAGCAGAGGCAACTGCTTCGTCAAAATGTATTGTATATGAACAGTGATCAAACGTTAGTATATCACTTCCATGATCAGTCCATCAGTGTAGTGTTTCATTTAAGAAAACACAAGACAAAACTCAGCACCATGGGCGATCGGGCCTTTTCTTCTGCTGCCCCTCGCTTATGGAATGCCCTCCCTGGTCATC
>JAOTRQ010000023.1:1228294-1249197 GCA_028565875.1 Hoplisoma paleatum
ACACACACACACACACACACACACACACACACACACACACACACACACACACACACACACACACACACACACTCCTATATGATATATTGGATTTACTATGACCCAACAACACTGGCATTAGCTATCAAAATTATGAGAGGTTATATGTGAGCATAATACTTTAAGATTGATGAACTTTTTCTGCGTGAACAGATGAGCAGTTAAACTCAGAGGAGAAGAAGAAACGTAAGCAGAGGCGGAATAGGACCACGTTCAATAGCAGCCAGCTGCAAGCACTGGAGCGAGTGTTCGAAAGAACGCATTACCCTGATGCATTTGTTCGAGAGGACCTGGCCCGCAGGGTTAATCTGACAGAGGCCAGAGTACAGGTATGCCTCTAAGTTCATCAAGGGCCAAACATTTCAATTCTAATTATGATTGGGACTGGCTTTCATTTGATAAACTGCATAGGATATATGGGTCATTCGTACTGAAATAGGAACTTTTCTTCCTCCAGGGAAAAATACAGGATATGAAGGTTTGCCTTTTCAGTGCAGGTAGACCGCTGTGTAAACTTTGAGTTGTTGTCAAACTATGAGCCACATCTTGTCAAAAGATAGCATTATAGGAAGCACAAATGTATCAGCATACAGCTAAATGCCAGAAATTACAGTGCATACATCATCACTTTCAAATTGCATTGAGAACCATGGTGTCTTCAATAAGCTTGATCAGAGCTTGACATCTTAAAGCCTTTTCACACAGCCTGAAAGCAAATGCTCCATGTTATAAGGAAAGGGATTTTTCCCCAAACGATTGGAATTATGCCCATTTATAGATCAAGAAAGGAAGAGGAAAATAAAGAAAGAAGCAAGAGAAAACACATCTGCATCTAATGTGTCCCAGAGAAAGCGAGCGATTCTGAAAGGCTTTGATAATAGCGACTTTAAGCTCATTCCTCAGGCAGTGCGTAACCGGACACCGTGCCTCCACCAGACCTTGGCTTAGGATGACAGCCTGGTTCTGCTACACCACCAGTGTTTAAAAGCAAACGAGTGACACTTCACCATCACTGATCTATTGTGTCTATTTTGGATTGTTGAGAACATACATAGTTCTGTACGGTTCGAATCCCTTGTGCCTGCAGACAGACATGATTGCCTGACATTGCACTATGGCCTGTAATCCACCATGACCATGGGATAAAATATTGTATATATGTTGGGCATTTTTGATTACCATATAGGTTATGTTTTATATAGCTTTGCTGGAATAAATATATACAAAATAGACCCAGTATATAGTTAAAAAGTTTTGGATGCCTGAACTTAAGCTTGTTGGTTATGCCATGTATTTATTTAAGACAGTATAGCAACTGAATTAGATGTAATGTCTAACTCGTCAACAATGAACAAACGTTAATCGTATATCCAGTAAAACAATGCCTACAATTCCAAATTAATACTACTATATATATGATACAGAAAAAGAAGCAGCACACACACACGTGTGTGTGTATAACTTGGCGTTTAACATTGTCTTTACTATTTAAAGTAGCGCATCAAGCCTGTGAATGGTACCAATCACTGAATTGTACATATTCTACAATTGAAATGAACAATAAAAATGTACAATTATCTTCAATAAATTATCTTAAGAAAATTCTCTAATCTAAGTATGGGAATGTGTAAGCTGTGTTCTGTGTTTATTTTTAATAATAAGTGTGTAATTGTATTAATTTTGTAATAATATTGTAATGTATGTCAGTCTAATCTATTCTAAGATAAATTTTCATTTATCTCTGGTAGGTGTGGTTCCAGAATCGACGGGCAAAGTTTCGGCGTAATGAAAGAGCCATGCTGGCCAGTAAGAACGCTTCACTTCTCAAGTCCTACTCAGGAGACGTAACGGCTGTGGAGCAGCCCATCGTACCTCGGCCAGCCCCGCGTCCCAATGACTACCTATCCTGGGGCAGCGCTGCCCCTTACAGGTAACCTCAATAACCTTCTTCACCCCATACCCTAGCTCATGTCCAGATTAAGCTAAGCAAGCCTCCTGGCATTCCATTTTGTTTTTCTTTCATTTCCTCCTGGCATTTATGTTATACTATTTGTTATAAACTTCTATTCTTTAAAAAAATATTTTTATCATTTTCCATTTGCTGTTTACTTACAGATTTGTATGCCTTTTAATTACACACCCAGGCCAAATTATTTTATTTCTTTGTATTTTCTGGAACCAGGCAAAAATGAAAAACAGCAATTAATATTGCATGTTAATATAAAGCTACAGCAAAGCATTTTCTTAAGCAAATGTAAAGTGTGCAGTGATTTATAGTAGTTAATGGGGAAGTAGAGGATCATGTCTCTCAAGGTGATAATCTGAAAACAAACCATGTTAAATCCATCTTTGAACCCTATGACCTCTGGGTTATAGGATATGTGCAAACAACAGCATGAAAAGTGCTCCACTGGGCAGGATTTTCTGTGACTCTGGATATGATCTATGGTAAAAGCTGTTACTTACAGATGTAAAGAAGAGCTAAACCAAACAACTCCTGTCTACGGCCCTGATTTATTAAGGCTTTGTTTACAGACATCGTGCCAGTTAACAATAAGTTACAGGACTTGTGTGTTGCTAATGAGTGAAATAAGTTTATAAGTTTGTTTTTTATTTGTTATGTTTGGCTTCTGTGTTACATGGTTAATCTACATATGGGCACAAGTTACAGAACAGGAACAACATAGATACACGTATTAAATAACATTGGCCTTCTTTTGATAGATACCTATATACAAAGCGACTGTGGGTTGAGGACCTTGCCCAATGGCCCTAGACAGTGATGCTGCTTAAACTAGTGGTCTAGTACAGTACCTTTATCAATAGGCCACAGAGTGTCCATTAATAACTGCAGTTGCAGATGCAGAATCTGAATGCATGCAAGGAAAGAGAAGTCTACATGCCAATGCAAAAAACGGCATACAAAAAAGCATAATCTAGTCTAGTCAGATCTGGAGATATATTGCATGTTTCATCTCCCACAGGCACAGCTTGTGTTTTTTTTTACTTCAATCTCTAAAATACCTCTTTGAGAATTATCTAAATGTATTCCCAATTATATATTTTGTTGTAGAATGTCTTAAATAATTATCATTTCGATGGTGTAAGAAATGTTTACATTTATAATTATACTTTATTTACATTATACATGCATATGTATAAATATGCACCTGGTGAATGGAGAACTGGGCTTGTGATTGGACGATTGTCAGTTCAATTCTGAGAGTTGACAGGCATGACTGGAGTGCCCTTGCACAAAGTACCTAAAGTTACCCAAACCCCTAACGGCTCCATGGCTAGGGCTGACCACCGTGCCTGACACGTGTTTTCACTGCTGTCCCCTAGTGTGTGTTCACTAGTGCGTGTAAATGTGTGTTTCACAGCACAGGTTTGGTTCAATGTGGAACAATTCTGCTTTGTGTAAAAAGCACAGTGGTTAAAAAGTATTGTAACGCCTAAGATTTGGACACCTTATTATAAGCTGTCTGTTCCCAATTCCAAATACTAAACCCAAGTGACCGTTATGTTATCTTGTCATTGCATTAATAAAGGCAAACTTATTATTATAAGTTTTCATAGCAGCAAATTATCTTTCAATATTGATCACATGCACATTCTATAATATTGCTTCAGCAAACAACTGACATTTATTTTGGAATCTTAATAAATCAGGGTCCAAATAGTTTTTTAGGCATTTGCAATGTTAGGCTTCTTACTTATACTTGTGCCATTAAAACAGCCTAGTGCTAATTGATTTTGATTTGAAATACTTGGCACATACAATGTAGTTATTACATTGTAGTAAAGCACATATAAGTCCTTAACAACTATTTATATATTCTTAAGCTGGTTTCCAAGTTCGGAGGGAGGGCCAGTGCGCGTGCCACAGAAAATGCTGCCCACAGAAAGCAAGTACTTTTTATGTTTCTTTCTTATATGTCTAGCTAGCTTTAATCTTTTACTTTTTACGCTGTTTATTACATGCAAGTTTTGAATAACTTGAAAATAAGAATAAAAATATTTGCAGTGATTATAATAATATTTTTTCTTTTTCTTTGTAGCACAATGGCAACATACCCACCCGCTTGTTCCAACACCACTTCCTCACAGGGAATGAACATGGCCAACAGCATAGCAAACCTAAGACTAAAAGCTAAAGAGTACAGTCTCAACCAAGTTCCTACCATCAACTGAGACTGGCGGGAGTGATCAATGAGGTCAGAACAACAGCGGATGGAAAAAAAAAAATCAAAAGGGGCCTCAAAATAATTTACCGATCACTTAAAAGGCATTAAACATGGAAGCATTGGTCTGGCAATGTCTTATTTGCCTTTTTTGGATGTGAGTTCTCTCAAGGAATTTTGGTTCACTTTTTATCACCGTCCTCATCACTGATGAAGAACAAAGTTCTATTTTGTGGAAATTATACTGCTCATATATTTGGACTGATGCAGACAGAGACTGTAAGGCAGACCAAATGTCTGGATGATGTAACTCGCTTTTTCCATTCTTGATTTCTGTGGCTTTCAACTGCAAGTCAACTGTCTTTCAAACAAGCTAGCGGACAACTCTAGTTTGCTTTATTTGAAAATTTAAAATACTACCATGACTTGAATGAACAGGTTTATTTGTTGGAAATTTATTACACACCTTGGGATTTCCAGCACTTTTAACTGTCATAGAAGACAAACTCTAAGACTTCAACTCCTGAGGGACTTTTAAAGAATTTAAACTTCTGTCCAAAGCAAATGAGGAAACTCATGTCTTAACTTCATTACATTTTTTTCTGTACCACTGATATGTAGCTTTTTGTTCATGGTTGATTCATGTAACTGTTCCAACTAACATACATGTACATAACCTTTCAAGAATTACTTATACTTTCTGTTTTTATCTCTTTGGCATTTTATAGCTGCAAAGCATATGGAAATAAAGCAGAATTTTAAGCAGTACATGGAATCCAGACCTGTTATATGAATGCATATTAATCAATATGTATTTTCACTTCATTACAGAAAAAGGAATATAAAAGCATATATATAAATAATAATCCAAAACACAGTGTTTTTCTGCTACTCATGCTACAGATAGGCCATCAAAAGTCCCCTTTTACTCGCTAGCATCTCTAAATACTTAAGTAAATAGGATCTAGTGCTGTTCTTTAAACTGCTAGCATATCTTTAAACATAACAACACTGGCTAGTATTGCATTATATATGTTGCAGGCAACATTTCAATTACCAAAACATTGTCCAGTTATGGATTTCACTGTGTACTGGATTGATTAAAAGGAGCTTATTCGATGTTGGATGAAAAAGCATTAAAGATTAGCAAAGCACATTTACTACTACTACAAAAAATAATAGTACTTTTTCAGACAAAATTAGACAGGTGGAATATGATTCCTATGACTTCAATAAAATATAGAGTAAAAAAACTAAAATTATAAAGTATCTTTGTCATTGGCTGGACCAAGTGACCAACATGTTCACCTGTATTTAGAAACATACTAAAATTAAAAACATTTAATAATATTAAAATAATAATAATTTGATGAGTCAATGCAAAGATAGTAATTAAATTAGTGGTTTATCCTTCTTTGAACAGAGCTAGAACAACTATTTTAAACCCAACTGTTTGTTCCTGGAGAACTTGCACATCCGTTCAGACCAAAACTCGTAAAAATTACGACAACTTATGACAAATTACAACGACTTTTTTGATCCAAGAAAAGATCATCTACAATTTCATCCATGTCATCTTCTGCATTTAACAGTATTATCATTGTCAATTTTGTTAAAGTTTCATTAGTCACCAAGACCAGGCGTCTCTTTGTTTGTTAATGTGTTTCTTAGCAATACATCATGTAGCATGTTTGATTTGCTTTTTACCTGCTTTTTGGATTGTACATGTAATGACAACAAGATTTTGCATTTTTAAATAACCCTTTTATACCCATCATTTCAAAACATTTATGGTCAGGATGATTAATACATGTCTGGGATGTTTTGTTTCATATAAAGGTATATTATAAAATATTCACTACAATATTTCCTGTCATTGTGCTCACATTACACATTGATTTACTTTATTTACATAGTAATATGCACAAGTGTATGGAACATTAATGAAAACAATAAGTGATGCTGACTAATTGAAGTGTGTTTTAGATATTCTTATAACCCTAATGTAAGCGTTGGTAATGTATGTTGTGTGTCGTGCACTTTGAACCTTTGCGTGTTTCTTGCACCAGGTCGAGGCGTACATGTCTCACCTTTCAGACAGCCAGGGTCTTGTTGACCCAAAGTGCTTCCAGATGTGTGTAGGCAGTGACCTGTTTGCCCTATCTGAAGCACCTCAGGCCAGGGGCCCGAGCTCCCTCATTCCACCCTCCCTTGCTCCCTCCTTCAGTCCTGTTGGCGTCCCCTTGGACGGGCTGCTAGCACAGCGGATGACATACAAGCACCTCACCCCCTTCAGCACCACATCTGGAGCTTATTACAGAGGAGACAGTCCAAGAGAGCAAGGGGGGAAGAGTCTGCGTGAGCATGTGTGTGTTTGTGCATGAGAAGAAGTGTATATGTGTAAAGCATATGTATGCCAGGGTGTTTACATATTCATTGATTTTAAAAAACATCTCATGTTATTCTTTCAGCTAAACTGTTACTGATCACTGCCTTCCTATGTGTCTTGTTAGAGGATCAGCAAAACCGTTTGGACCTCATGATGGTAGAACATTTATTAATGAGAGGTCTTGGATTTGGCTTTGTGCAAATAAAAGAAGGATATCTATTAAAATGTTTTGGGGTCTGAGTTAAATATGGCCCAGCTGTTAAAGGCGTGTGGTTAAAGTGAAGAACCAAAAGAATTTCCTTAGTCATGTGCCAATGAATGTGCAAAATGTGTATCGTCCATATTAAGCCACTGAGGCCTGAGCGCAATGATCCACCTGCTGTGTGTAAATACAGTATATTATGTTCAGCTCAAAACTAAATAAGTGGTCATTGAAAACCTTTAGAACATATTAAGTGCACCCTCACAATTTAAAATTCTGTAGTATTAACAAAACGTATATCAACCCTTCAGATAGTAAATAAAACATGATAGTTGGAATGTTTAAGAATCCTCTTAATGTGGCTAAAATTTTTAAAATATTAGGAACTGAAAATAATAAATATGCAAGTATGAACTTTTATGACTTTTATGTTTAAAGTAAATGATCGATTTGTTTGTTCATAGCAACTATCGAATTTTTCACTAAAAAGAAAAACACAATTTCAGGATTGTGTATTCAAAGGCATCTAACTAAAAATAAGTTCTGTATTTGTGTAATAAATAGAATAAGCTATTTTATATCAATTACAAAAGCAAAAACTGCTCTTTTCACTCTCAAATTGTAATTGTAACTATTGAGATTTAACTATTAAATATTCAGTTACAGGAATGCTATTGAAAAAGTAAAATACAACTTAGAGCAATGTTCTTTAAAATTATTTTTGTATTACTTTCAAACAGGAACTCTGACATGATACTGAACATTTAATTACTTTCAAAGTAGTGGTTTAATTCTGAAGAGTAATGAACTATGTAAACACTCATGTCACTGTTTTGGGACATCCCTTTTATAATTCATGTGTTCCAATCATAAACATTGAGAATAGCATTTTTTATCTGCCGTATTAAAACAATAATATGTTGCTAGATCGATGGTAGGTAGGTAGTCAGACAGACAGATGGATAGACAGATAGATAGGTATCGTCTTAATATTTTTTCTATTCAAGTTCTATCATCTATTTAAATTTGAGGCAAAGAAACTATTGAAAAAGAACTCAAGCTTCTAGTACAATGGTACCCTTACAGACAGCCTGATAAAGCATTTATTTAGAAATCATTTTATTTTTTGGGTAGGATGAATAAATAAAGGGGGATGATAAATGAGAAAGTTTAGGAAAAATACAGGCATGTCAATATTGAACAGATTTGTGTCAAACTAATTTATTGATCGTCATATTCAGCCCAGGATGAACATATATTTTTATATATTTTCATTTCCCTGACCTCAAACATGCAAATGCAGACCAAAGCAGTAATTGTGGCGACAGATGTGATGTTGGATCCAATATGTCACTATATAATCTACAGAAAACCAGGATAAAAAGGTCTATATGTTCCCTCAAAAGCCAAACTATTTAAAGTATGTTCTTCTTAAAGTCTTTTATTTACAAATGAAATGGTAGAGAGGGGATTGGGAGTTTGGTTTCTATAGCTCAGAGCGAAACACATGTGAATGCTGGCATGAGCTGGTGACAGCTTTCAGCTCTCTCTCACTGAGTTCTGGAATGAGGAGCTTTGGAGTGTGGAGCGATGAAGAAACCTAGACCAAATCGTCGCTCCATCTCTATTTGCCAGCTGCTAAATAGCTCTGGAATTAAAAGCTTTTGCCTTTCTGCTTATCGTAGAACATAGTTAGCATTCTGAGAGTTTTAGTGATTTTTTGAGACAAAATGTACACTTACGATGTACCTAAGAAATATCTATTGTGTGTAGTGATATCTGTAAATTGGAGATAGTGAAGTCCTCTTATGTGTGCGAATGTATGTCTGCTATATGATGGACTTCTGATCTTTCTGCTGAGTTCTCCACCTTTTTGCCCAGTGAATCAGCCCACTTGCAGACCTGAATATAATAAAGTATTGGTAAATAAGAGAATAAATGAATGTTCTCTGTATGCCTTCATAGTGGTAAAAAAAGATGCAGTCAGCTACTGCTCACATGTAAAAGAAGAATGTCCCAGTCTCAATCCCTTCAATCAGGATGAGTCAGTATCAGTAGAGAAGAAGAAGAATATAATTTAGAACTCCGGAGAGAATGTGGTTATGGGGGAAATGCATTAAATACAACATTTTTCATAAAAACAAAACATGTTCCAAACATATTTTAGTGATTGGCATACATTCATTACTGCACACATTTAGTTTCCACAATGTCAGGAGTTCTATCATTTTCCATCAGATTTCTAATATTAATGATAAGACATTAAGGTTCCCTGGACCGCTCAGCCTCACAATTTTAGACAATATGCCTGTGTAATCAGTGATATGGGAAAATCCATAATCTATTCATAAATTCATTTATTGAGTACATAACATTGCTGAACCAGACCTGACCAATTGCTTTAACTCCTGATCTTAGCATTACCCTACCATAGGCTTATACGATAATCACTAGGCATGCTGGTTGCATCACTATAGCCATGTCTTTTTTGCGTATGGACAGTCTGGAACATAATAAATCTGATTTTATCCGATCATATGACCTTCAAATCTTTATGCTCCCTAGCCATTTTTGCTGGTTAGCCTTACTGAAAAGCTGAAAAGTGGTTTCCTTAAAACTACACAGCTGTTTAGTCTTAATACATTCAGTTTCTTTCACATCGTGCATGTACAATAATGCTCTTTCATTCACTATTAAAATGTCACAGTCATTTCATGACAGAGTCATTTTTTGTTGCAGTTTGCACTGTCCTTTCACTTTTTAAAAAGGTTCTTAAACCTATTTTATTAGCTTCAGCAATCTCATAAGATGTTTTCTCTGCTTGATGCATTTCACTCATTATGATCCTTCTGAAACTAATGAACATCTTTTCCATAGCCCGTGTCTCAACATGGTTGTTTAATGACTGAGAAGCTACTTGTTACTTCAGTTATGTTTAATAACTTGTTGCCAGCTGAAACAATCATCCAAGGCCAAAACAATAACAAGGTTTATAGTGGAATACAATACAAATTATAATTAATTCATGTTCATAATTTTTAGCATTTAAGATTTTGTGTTAGGCTGCCCTAAATTAAAACTTTCTTAGACTCATAAAAAGATTTTTCCACCATGTCTTTTGGACTTCACACAACCTTGTCCAGATACAAATCAAATATTTGTAAAAGTTATTAAAGCAAAAATTAAATGACCTTAAGAATTAAATATGACTAACGTATTTTCACTTTCTTTAAAAAACTGTACTGAGAATCCTCATTGTACAATAAAGTTGAACTCTTGCGATCAGATGCTGACAAAAGTAAACATTACGTCAGCGACAACACCTCTCATTGGGGCTGGGTTTGAACATGCTCAATGAAAACAGCCGTGAAAACAACTGATACTTCTCTTCATTCATGACCCAAAACACTGGAACAGTAAAATTAAACACATGAATTTAAAAAAGATCAAACATACCCTTTTAACCAGGTGACCCTTGTAAACCACACCTCAGTGTTTGTTAGACGTTCATTGATATAGTCAAGAAGTACAGACCAGGTCTTTTGGGGCCAACCTCAATGGCTTAACTGTCTTAATTTGAGCCGGCCGGCTTCCTGTTCTCATTACTCTTTGTCTGCGCAGGAGGGGAACAGCAGAGGTCCCAGTGGCGCCACCATGCTGGAGTGAAAACAGTCCAGTGACCAGTGGTGCCCAAGCAAAACGCAAAGGTCACTGTCCAAAGTGACACTTTATCCACAGGAAACACAAATATGAGGTGTACCATTTCCTTTGAGTTCCTTTAAGTGTCACTTAAAACAAAGAGGTAAATTCTTGTAAGGATGGAATCTCTCCGTAAATGTTAGTTTATTTTGTCTCTAGAGGGTTTAAAGGTTTATGGTTCATGTAACTTCAGAAAAAGCTATTTAATAAAATTTGTATATTGACATTATCAGATAAAATGAAGAAAGCTAATGATTTAGTAATGAGGGACAATGTAAGAGTAAACAGGTACCCCATATGTAATCTCTAGCACTCTAATTATTACACTGACAACCATAGGTTATACAACAAACTTTCAAATTCATTTTAATGTTTTAGTGTCATTGCAATGCTGCAAATGATCTAGCACCCAAATTTTGCTAGTTTGGTCAATGGGAATTATATGTGGGTTCCTTCTTATTACTTAATTGTGTGATGGAGGTTAGAAGGTCTGAAGAAGAAAGGATGTAATGCAACACCAAAAAAGTTAATCAAACTCCACAATCTACATAACTCGTGTTATAGCCAAGCAGTTGAAGTATTGAACTAGTAATCAGAATGTTGCACCGACACAATGCCATTGATGGACCCTTAAACATGGCTTTAACCCCACAACTGCTCAGAATGTATACTGTATCTGCCATATAACTGAACTTGGATAAACATGTCTGCTAAATGCTGAAAATGTAAATATCAACAGTTTAAACAGATGCCATCCCCATTAAACACTATCAGCCTTTTGAAGATGAATCATTCTCTACAAGCACACACATGCACTGGAAATGTACAAACAAATCTATGTACAAAAAAACTAACTAAAAAAATTAATGAAAAACAGAAGAATGTGAAACATCACATATATTGCAAATATAAAGTTTCTCTCTCTCTCTCTCTCTCTCTCTCTCTCTCTCTCTCTCTCTCTCTCTCTCTCTCACTGAAGTAGAGCTAGTCGTGCAGGAGGTTGACCCAAGTGTTTATTTTTCTTAATTATCCATTTAGTACAAGTGGCAGGAAGTGATGAGATACATGCTGAAAGGAAACAAATTCTATTATGGCTGTTTTTAAAATTGAGACTTAATTCCCGATTAGTTGCCATTTAAATTCATTCACAAGAAAACATCTCAAAACTATTTTATTCACTTTTAATCGAAACATTGTGCAGATGAATTTCAGTTTAACAGAGAGAACAAACTCAGTATAGAGCTGAGAATGTTTCTACTTTCAGGTGTATTGGACTGAATGCTGGACAAATATTTTATGATGAACAGTAAACACAATGTTTTTTATATTTTGTCTAACATTGTAGTAGTATGTGCTTGCACTGGATCTTTGCCAGTATTAAATATTAACTGAATTGAATGAACAAATTGCTCTATAAAACACATAGATATATTGCTCCCAGTCTATACTGCAAAACATGTGATATTCTATATTTTTTCAAAAAGTCAATTCATGTAACATTTTTCAATTTTAGTAACATCTTTATGCTGGTCATGTTTGTAGTGGATCCAACTCTCCTCCGCTCAGGACAAAAAAATAAAACCTCAATATATGCAATTACAATGAACAACAAACATATTTATTTAAACATTAACATTGTAAAGCAGTCAGTCAACCTTTTGTACTTGTTAAAAGGTAGAAAATCAGATTATTCAATGAGTGAAGCAATGCAGACAAACAACTTCAAGCAACCACTCTCATGGATAGATACTTGCTACTAAGTGTTTCAACTAAAAGATGAAGAGATAGTTAATAGCAGATAATTAATTAATAAAGCGACAAGTTTCAGAGAGTCACAGCTAATGTGCCTTTGAGCAAGGCACCTAAACGCTAACTGCTTCCTAGGCACTGTGGTTAGGGCTGCCAAATGCAACGGGCACGTGACATTGATTTTAATATTTAGTCAGTTGAACCTGTCAATTTGAGTTGTATCCATTAAATTTCTGTTGCTCCAGCCAACTGTCTGTATATATATGGCTGTATATGGAGTTATGATGTTTACTGGCTGATTGGTGGAACCTGAACAGACATAAAGAGTACATTGTACATAGTGTGTCTCACAACACACTATTGATTTGACATTTAGATGGAAAATGTGTAAAATGTAGATGTGGGCTTTTGCCCACAGGCTAGATGGGAAATTATCCTGATTCAGACCGGGTTTGCAATGGTGCACATGATGCAATTATTTTAATGTGTATTTCATATGTTACCAACAATTTTGGAGCTGTGAGTTTTTTGATTGAATACAAGTGTTTAAATACATGGCAAGCATACAGTCTTACAATAAAAACAGCTAGTGCATATCTTACAGCGTTACTTTTTATTTTCTTGTTAAGTATTAGAAAGCTTTCGCCAGAATTCTCATTGACTTAACACTTGTACTTTGAAGTGTTAACAAACACATCAGCTCTAATCATGAAGAGAAATGAAGAGGGTCAGCAGACACCAGCTTTCCGCATTTGGCTTTGATTGTTATCTGCTATTAAACTCCAACACATGTACCAAGAGTCATGACACTAAAATCTGGTTTTCATTTAACCATACAGTTAGGTAAGGACATGAAAAATGATCCCTACACCTGTTTGACACATATTTTCAGCATATCAAAAAAGATCAAGTGTCATGGACTATTATGATAGTTTTGATTTTTAAAAACAAACTTTTTAGTAAGACTCTTGGGATGCTAATTTTAGCATTGATGATTTTAGTTAGTATGACACTATTGTGTTTGTCAGAATAATAACTATGCCTAACTATACATGTTACACACCCACGTAAACACAAAACACTGTTAGGAGTGCTGTTAGGAGTGTTTTTTGTTCTATATATGCAGTCCTAACAGCAATATAAATGCATAAAATACAACTTTTTAATTGTGGATAATGGAAATTTATGTCCTGGCTACTTTTCTGGAATTTTCCATCCCTAGCTTTAACCCATGTCGTAGAAATGTTTCATAACTAAAAGAGAAATATATCTCTGATCTACCATATTATTTAATAAAGTTATTTGTTGCATTTGTTTTAAACTCTGATCTCGAGCTATTTGTACAGGTTTTCAATTGGGCGAAGTTCAGGAGACACCTGCAACCCCCTTTAAACAGTGGTGTTCCTGACTGGCCATGTGCTTGTTGCCTTCTCTACTGTGGTTCAATGTAACTACAAATCAGCATACTTAACACCTTTGTATGTATCTTTATACATTTCCGTTTGAAAGCGAGAAGGTAAATTACAGCATGGATGGAATATTCATGTTTTACATGGGGCCCATAATATCCATCTGTTTGTGTTTAACTCCAAAACACTTTTCTGGCCTTTGAATTAATGAGTTATTGTCCTGGTATGTCTAGGATGATCTATTAAAACTGCTTTGGCAGCTGCTTTTGAAATTTTGTTTTCAGTGGGATGGAGTAATCTTTAGTCTTACCTCAAATCATCAATCGAGTTGGCTTACAGAATCTTCCTGCTTTGGTGTTGGACATGTTCTTTCTTCAACAGGGCTGTGTAGATTTGCTCAGTCAAGGCCTCCTGAAAGAGGTTTTATTCGCTGGGAGGCAAAGTCTGTGCGCAGAGATGGATGTGGGCTTTGAGGGCTGAATTTTCATTTTCTCAACATTGAGAACATCTTTGATCCCATGTGTTGAATTCCATAAGAATGAGTCTAACACAAGCCGCCGCTGAGATTTTCACACAATTCTTGTTCAATGAAGAGTTTTAGGCGTAATTATCATAAAACCTATGCAAGGGGTTTGTAAATGAAAAATGATTAAGCATGCTTTTCCTTTAACAATGATATGTCTTTATTATAAGAAGCAGTTTGAACCTTAGTAGGTTTAATCTGTATCCAGTTTCATACAATACATAGAAATTGAATACACTCAGCTAAACAATGTTTAGATGTTATATTAATAATAAACATAAACATTAGTCGATGTTTATATTAATTGTTATAGAAGGGCTGATGAAAGTAGATTTAGCGGGTGAACCATGTAAAGCCATGGGCAGCTATGTGGCTTACTTTAGCTGACAGAGGGACCACAGAGTCATAATGTGGTCTGTTATTCTTCTAATGACTTTGACCCATGACATGTATGTGTTTGTGCAATAATCATTGATTGATGTTGCAGCTACTTCTTTTTCTCTTGGCTGGCACACCTTTTTTTCCTCTTAAAACCACAATGCTGGTACTATGACAAACATCAGGGAAAAAACCCAGTAGTGGTGTAAGGGTGCCAGTTTTCTGGTGAGAGACAGACCCCAAAATCTTTACCAGGTGCAGGGCCAGCATCTGTAGTGTGGTTTAATTATCAGAATAACTGGTTCTGTAAACCTGAACTTACAGACAATATATTTTGTATTAGTTGTGTATTGCTGACAATTTTCTTTAAAACAATATTTTTTTTGTTTGTAGTTCAAATACTTTTTGAGTGTTAGCTCAAAGTCAGCAGTCTAAAGTCACGCTGAGACTTGGAGCAGGCTTAGGGAATGCTCTTTGTAATAATATTAAATATAGATCATCTCACGTCAGATGCAATGGACTACTAAGATGTAAAAATGGCAGTTTAAAACAGCTCATGTTACCCACCAACAAAAACCTCAATTCTCTTCATCCAGTAAAGCTACATAGACACATATGCAAACATATTTTATTGATAACTGTTTTCCATTTTCACTAAAGAGTTATGACCATGTGTGCAATATTTGCACATGTACCTTGGCTATCTATAGATTGTAATGGCAATTATAACATTTTGGACTTTTAGATGAAAAAGGCGAACTAATGTAGTCCATCTGCGGTTCTCACATCTGTTCTGAATAGTTCTGACTGGACGTAGTTCCAAAAAGAGAATTCAAACCAGTGTTAATTGTAATGACAAAGTTGTAAAACGTATTCCCTTCACAACATAGCTAATATGCAGACATATATATATTTTAATTCCCCAATTTTAAACCTCCTGTGCGATAATACCAGCATTAGGTGACATCCACCCACATAAACATTAAAACAGTTGTATTATTATCAGAATTGATTATTATTATTATATTACTGCCAGAACTGGCATGCCCTGTTATAACTGTTAAAACCAAGGATTCCATATAGATTAATAGTGCAAAGCTGGAATAATTGATGTTGGTGTAGTAACACTTAAGAGCATATTATATTTATTAGAAGCATAATACAGTGCTATAATGTTATGGTGTTATCCACCTTTACTAAATAAATAAAAAGTAAATAAATACAAATAAAACAGCTTCATCTGTGACAGGACCTATTTACATAAATATTTTAGGATAGGATAAAGTCCTACAAAAACATATATTATATATTGTGCCTAATTAAAAAAAATCATTGTAATAATAGAATTGTGTTTAAAAGAAAATGTGTTCATTTTTATTTTATCAGACAAAATGTGATGGTTATTATCACACATACAATGTTTAATTATGAAAAACATGGGGACCATTTTCAGGTTTCTCAGCAATTATACAAACTGACTTGAGTACTACCATTGTCACATAATTATTAGTCATATTTTTGTAACTGTTTTTTAAAGAGGACATACAATCATTCAAAATTTTCTGACTTATGTGGTATTGTAATGTAATAACTACCTGAGTTGCATTAAAATACTTTTTAACTTTATTGTTTACACTTATTGTTTACATTTATGTTTTACATTTTTAATCTATTTTCATTAATCTTGTAAAATTTAACCGTAATTTCGAGTGTTCGGATGGAGTAGTTATATAGTATTTCACTGCCGGTTGTACTGTGCATAGCTATGTATGTGACAAATAAACTTTGATTTGATTTGAAAACCTCCTCGGTACCTCCCATCCCCTGGAAAACCGGAAGAGATGGAGAATTGCCGGCAACAACTCATTGGCATATGTGATGTGTGATATCAATAGCACATGTGTTTGCCTTCCAATGTGCTACAGAATCTCTACACTTGTGTCGTTGAAAGCATTCTAACAGGCAACATAACCGTCAGCCGAACGCATCATTCAGACCGAGCTTCCTGATCTGCAATCCACATACAGGAAACAGTGATGCTCGAGAGCCAAAAACGTCGTAAAAGACACTAGCCACCCCAACCATGTAATGCTTTATCTGTTAGAATCTGATAAGCTCTTTTGTGGTTTGAAAACCAAGCCAAAGAGAATGAGAAAGAGCTTTTTTCCACAAGCCATTCAGACTCTAAATGGAAATTAGCTATAAGAAGTACACAACATTTACCGTGTACATATTGTGCACATTCTCCATCCACCTCGATATAAAATCGAGTTCATCTGAAGGACCAACTTAGTAAAAACATTTGACACAGTGATTCATTTAAAGGGGACATTTAAAAGGGTCAATATCATATTCAGTTTTGTCTGCTATTGTTGCACAATTTTGGTCACTGTATAATCATTTGAATTGCTATTGCAACTTAACTGGACTTCTTCATTACTATTTCTACACTTCAGTACACATCTTTTTTTATTTTTTAAGCAACATTCTATTTTTTAATGTTGGTAAGATTTCATTTCATTATGTTGTGGCAAAGCAGTTTTAAAAGCACTCCACTGTCGGTTGTACCACGCATGACTATGTATGTGACAAATAAACCTTGATTTGATTTGTAGTGCAAACCAGAGCATTTAGAATCGAGCGTACACCAAAGAAAAAGAAACTATTAATATCTCTATATGTAAGAGTTTTTTGTGGACATAGATTATAGCCTTAGATTATAGATTATAGCCATAGATAGATTCTAAATTGTTTAAGAAGAAGCATAATATGTCCTCTTTAAATGAATCACTGTGTCAAATGTTTTTTTCTAAGTTGGTCCTTCAGATGAACTCATTTTTATTACTAGGTGGATGGAGAATGTGCAGCCCCAGTTTTTCACATTAAGGGGGATTGAACGTTTTTTATAGCACATTATAATGAGAACATTTTTCTGTGGGTAGGCCACATGCGCTTTGTTTGCGTGGGGATCAGCGGTGAGCGTTCCAGCCACTATGAAGGGAGCCTTTTGGAATGTGGTGCATTTCCCTCTTCCGTGCGCTGAGCTTGTTCACTCTTTGCCAGGCTGGACCCCATACCATCTCCACATGACGTCCTCCTTCAGGGTTTGCCATCAAAACCAGGGGGTCAGTAATTAGAAAAAACAAAAAAAGAGGAGACAGGGGTGGTTAATATTAACACAGAGACTGAAGAATGGCTGGCGTGTTACAGATTGTTATGACAGCTTCTAACAAACTCGATGACTGTTGAGGGAAGTGTGGGCAGGACAGCAGTAGTAATAGCTTTTCCCCTAAACTCCAGTTTTGTCTTTCACTCACTAAAAATAATTTATTTTTCAGATTAATGTGCTCACCATGCCCATATTCATCCTAGAACACACAAACACATGCACGCACCAAATTAGCCAGATTAGCAGACTCATGTTCCACATTCGTTTCATTTTTATAATTTATGTGTAAAAACAGCCACATGTTTAGAAAATGATTAAATAGAGTATAAATTGAAAAGTGACCAAACATTAAAATGGGTGTTTTTAAGAATTCATTTATTTTTCTTTCACAGGGAATGCATTACTTAGCCTTAACCACAAGGTGGCCTTCAAATACCCAGCCTGCTCTGAGGCAGGGTGCTGGACCTGTGTGTGGCCACATACTGTTTTACAATCCTACACTGGGCTAGAGTTTACCTTTGTGGACTTAACACAAAACTTGTAATTACATTTTTCTATAAATGTTAAAAACTCTCTTTACTTTACTTTTGACCAGATGACGATAATGAAATGTTCACATGCCCATGACTTCATTTTCAATGCTAAATTTTTGCAGATTCGCCCACCATTTGATGTATTATGTACATCTATTTATATGATATATCAGTACTTTATTATAAGCTAATATTGTTAATCAGTTACACTAAAAATAACTTTGTTATTTATATAACACTACAAATAAATTGACAAATCAAACACAACAGAGTTCTCTAACTAGTTGCGAAACAGCATATGGTTTATTAAAGAATAAAGGTTTTTGAACATATACTTTATCCAATGATCAATATTATTAAAACAAATTTGTGGAAAATTATATACAGACCAAGATTACTGTAAATCTTCCACACCAAAATTATCAGACCAGATCTGTGTGTACTTTACATCATCCACAAGCTCAGATAAAACAGAAAAACCTTCTGCAGATGTTGCTACAAATATGAAGCAAATTATTTAGAAATTTACATAAACTTTAATGGATTCCGAATTCTGCTGCTCTTATTTTTCAACACTGAACAGTTCACTAAACATATAAGTACCAGTTTTCCTTATGTTTATTCATTTAGCTCCATATTTCTCGGATCTTCTCCATCTTGACACTCCTTGTAGTATATCTGATATCTTCTTTTGCATCCCAATTAACCACTCCTTTGGTCTGTCTGTCTACTATGGGGGCTCGAGCTTTGTCACTTGGCCCCACATCTCTGGAACTCGCTTCATATAGAATTTCACACCATTGATTCATTTTCTAGCTTCAAAACAGCTTTTAAAACACAATTCATTAATTTTGATTACTCATTACTTACATAATCACTTGCCTGAGTATTATCAGGTGTCATTGAGTGATCAACAATTATTGAAGTATTATTATTATTGTGTCAGTTTAACATACACTTGTTAGCTATGATCATGGTGAAATACTAGAACTGTTATAGGTTCTAGCAGAACAGACTTAATAATAGAATAATGACTTATTTTCAGACTCAATGTCGGTTTTCTGTTTATGTTTGAAGGAAATCAACCTAATCTACCTAATCTGTAACAATGTATACTGACTGATATTTGACTACAAAATATTTAATGAAGAAAAGCCGTTACCTCAGAACTGTTTAACTAGACAGCTGGAGGCACGTTCCTACAGCACCACAACTCAACAAGTTTTGGTTAATCCTAGAATTGTTTACAGTAAGTATATTAACAGAAAGCATTTCGGTTAGGCTTTGCTTGAATTTGTTTACCTCTGTTTTTGTCAGTGTTTGAATAATACGGTCAAGCACCTTGTACTCCCACGCATTAGTAATTAAACTGTCATTTCCAAATTATTAGATCTGCTTTCAATTCGTGGCTGCAGACAGACACAGTAGGCCACATGAACATGCTGTAAGAGTTAAGTAGCCTCATTAACAGCTGATAAAAATGTGACAGAGTTCATTAGGGAGTACATCTCCCCTTTCACCCTATGAAGGACAGGTCCTGTTTCTAATCAGCCCGTCCATCAGTAGCTGGGTTTTATTCTACACAGATGGTAACCAAGCTATTTTACTGTATTCATGTTCTGGTGGTCTGACCTGCCAAATATACACACGGTTGACTTAAATATCCCAAACAGAAAAAACTTGATTGAGCTTTTATTGCCAAAAAATTCCAAGTAACAAAGTAAAAACATAAACAATGCGAACAAATGACATGATGTGCAACTTTAACCCAAACTCCATATATACATCTGTCAAATCTAACTGCTTTTACTGTTTTCACTAATCTACCTAATTGTAATGAGTCAAAATATACAGTTTGATGGTTGTAACACTGTGGTGTGTTTACAACTGTGTCAAATAAGTTTGTTGATTAGAATAAATATAGACTTGAATAAATATAGAAAATTTCTTCACCTTGAAGGAAACACCATGTTACCAGAACCAGTTTATGTTTAAAATTATGCCTATACATGGTTTAAATTATACACTAGCATAATACCATAGCAAATGTTGGGTGTAAGTATACTATCTAGTCATGATGTGATCCACATTACCTCTATTCACAATATGAGTTTTTGATTTTTTTTACAATGAATTTTTTTTTAGAATCAATAGTGCATCATTTAGACATGAAACAACTCACCAGTTAAAAAGGATTTTCATGGGTTGCCAATTTTATTCCTTTAAGGAAATCAGTTACATAGCAGTTATTATGTAACAAGATCACTGCTCATTTTCCAGACACTAAGTTATTTTTAATAATTTACATAAAAAGGATGGATAGATTTTAATCAGTGTTTATAAGAGCAGTAAAAACCCACATTTAAATAATACACAAAAAGTAAATTTTGCATAATAGGTCTCAACTGATATGCATCAAAGAACTTCATAACACGTTTTAGAAGACATTGAGTCAGAGGTTATTTCTTCTTGTGGAAATGTAATAGAATGTTTTTCTACATATGTAGAAATGTGTATAACAGTGCTGTTGTTATCAAAATATGCATCCATAATAGGGCTGTCCACAACCAAGGATTTTGTTGGTCGACCAGAGGTCGTCATTTACTTCAACTAATCGACTAATAGTCGA
>JAOTRQ010000023.1:1249297-1260439 GCA_028565875.1 Hoplisoma paleatum
TGTGTGTGTGTGTGTGTGTGTGTGTGTGTGTGTGTGTGTGTGTGTGTGTGTGTGTGTGTGTGTGTGTGTTTTCTGTGATGTGAAATAAACGAACATCGCATATTCCATTTTGCTAGATGACAAGGGTTTTTTGATTTAGGTTGAACAAATAGGACATATTTAGGCTGTAACCCACAGTCCATGTATCTGTCAGTTTAAAATTTCAATCTTTTTCCTACTTCCACAAAGCAGGAACATTCCCAAATATCATTTGTAACTGTCAAACAATTCTATAGCGTGTGATTGGTGAACTAGGGAAAAATGACAAGTCAAAATCCACTTTCTCAAATAGCACATTATTGCTGTGTTTGCTAAATTAAAAACATATGGATACCTACGAAAGCGCTTTCCAACTGACCACAAACATATTTCAAATGTTATTAATAGTTTACCTATATTTTTTTTCCTCTTAAAACCTTAAGACAAATTACAGTTGCTAATCTGTTATTTTCTTCTTATTTTAAATGTTTGGCACCCAGTGTCTATTTCTGACAGGCTCTATTAAGAGCAGATCTTTGCTTACTTTTGTGGCCTGGCTGCCAGTGGTTCAGCAGAGAGCTGTCACAATCACCTTGGCTTTTTGGGTAGACAGAAAGCACAGAAGTATTCAGGCTTGATTCTTATTGAAGCACATGAGCTTAAATATGAAAGTCTGGATTGTTTGTAGTTTAATTCAGGTCAAAATCCTAAAGTAGCCACACGAGTGGAATCTTTTCTGCTTTGATTCTGATTCTTGACCAGAGTCACAAACTTTTCAGAGAAACTGAAATGAATAAACACTTGATCATAGTACGTCATCTACGTAGACCTTACTGTGAAAGAGCAGCTGGTATCTCAGACCTTTGTGGTTTTCTGGGGCAGTACATAAATGCTGTAGATATTCTAAAATCCTGAATCATATACCAACCCACCAGAGAGTAGGCATAACGGCTAACATGTGGGCCTGTCTGAGGAACCTTTGAGCTTATACATATGGAAATCCTTCTGTGCCTTCCAGCTTTTTTGCTTTCAACCTTTACTGTCTTACTTAAATTTGCTTAGATTGCTGGGCTATTACTCACTGACATCAGAGTGATACTTGATACACTTGGTCAAAATTGCCTTAATTCCCAATATCGTATAAATCAGGCGAGCTAGAAAAGGATGTAGGCAAGACATTATTAACCCATCGAACACTAATGTTGGGTATATTTTACCCAGTATAAAGCGCTTGATTCGAACCCACAAACACTAACCGGGTAAATTATACCGATAAATTCTGTTACTCTCTATCACTAATGTCAGGTGGAAATCACTCGATCGTATGGTCCTGGAAAGAAACATAGATGGGAAGCGGGAATCAACCAAACCATTAGTGACATTAATGATCGTCCTAAAGCTCCCCAAAATCCCATAGATCTGAGATCTAAAAATTTGAGGAGGCTAGCAATGGTGTGCTAGCGTGTTAATTTGCTGCAATATCCGAGCCTCCAGCTAAATGCTATTTTAATACTCACAAATGCCTGCCAGGACATAATTCCATGAGGAAACAATGAAGAATCTTTTTGGGTATTATTACTTCCATTTGGTACCACACATTAACAGATACCAAGATTATTGAAACTGGAACCTTTGTTTCCTTGTCAATGGCACATTTACGGTTCTCACATATATCATATAGTAGTAATAGCTCTTGGTGTAACTTCAAGCACGGTCCGAAATTAAAATTGAGCGGACAGTTGCGCCTCCTTTTGGTGAATAAGAAAGTAAAGCAAGTAAAATGATCTATTGCTAGACAGGTTAGCGCTCTCTCTGGTGCTTGGATTACACATATGGGAGAGATAGTTGGGCCAGACTCCTTAATTGAATCCAGACACCTGCAGTAAATCTGTGGCCTTCATCAAAGGGTCAAATCCACCATGCAGAGTAAATTATGAAGACAGTCATGGTTAATAATGATAATGTAGTGTTCTTAGCTAATCTGGTCCATGGCTCTCGATAGGGGAGATGCACTGTAGTGCTTCCCTCCTTTATTGATGATGTTCTTGGGTTTGTATTTCCCAAGTCTTTTATCCAGTACCACACAGGACTCAACAGGACTTAGAAAGATGATTGTGGTCGCATTTAAAATTGAAGGAGAATTGTATGGTAGGCGTTTATTTACACTGAGGCCTTCTGTTTTGAAATCCAGCTGTTTGTGTGTGTACTTGAATTAATAAGTAGCTCTTTGTCTGGATTTCAGTATTTTTATTTCCCCCGCAGGATATATAAAAAGTATTAGAAACAAAAAAATCACAGTAGGGGAAAATATTTGTAGGAAATGGCTTTGACTTAAAGCTGTAATTACTATACACATGCGTTTAGTGAGGTGAACAAACCTACAAGGCAATTTTGACTCTTTAAATCTTTCCACCGGCCAGCCAAATTGCCCTGCAAAAGTAAAATAATAACAAGAACCCTTTCAGATTTTCAGATTTAATTGGATCTCTGATGAATGGGCTCTGGCTGAATTCCTGAGTGACAGTGAGATCAGCCAAGTCTTTTCCTCAATTGAAACTGCCACTAAATCACTGAGCAAACTGCTCGTAATTAAATGTAACCTGTCTCTCTTTCATGCCACCTTTCATCCCTCACTGTGGAGTCCTTGAACTGATGCTGCAGTCTGGCCTACAAGCACAGGCCTGGAACTGTCTGACGCAAAGCACAGTCACATCTGTCTAATCATCTGTCTAAATGTCTGTTTACTTTACAGTATAGTATTTGGTTCAGATTTGCTTCTCTGGATGTGTTTCCGCTTTCATTTAAAGAACATAAACAAAGCATAAATCAAAGCTAACAGAGGTTGATTATGATCTCATTAGCAAAATGCAAATTTGTGAATGCGTTGATGAAATGGGTCTTCAAACACGCATCTGGGTTCAATTATTAAAAAGGCATGCAGGTAGAGTAGAAACAGATCACCAGATTGTACGAGTTTTCAGTTCAACTCTTCTGCTTTCAATGGAACTTCATGGTTTATAAATAATTTCCTGATGACTACTTGGCTTTTCTTCTTCAGCGCTACACATTTCCTGAGCCTCCTTGTTTAAATCTGATGCACACTGCATCTGTAATATCTTTCAATTTACCTGCAGCTGTACTAACTCATCGGTCTGACGGGTGTTGCTGTGTGCCTGTCTGTTCTAGGGATGTCAGACCACTGCCATGTCGAATTATAAAAACCTACAATATTCTACATGTCTTAATCAGCTCTCACGGGGGTCTTTTTATATACAGAATTAAATACAATAAAAACGTCACCTCACTTAGACTCCTAGATGGCACTGCAGAATATTTTGCCAACACACTGGTACTGAGAAGCTGAACATCCTGGTTTTTAGTCTTTACTGCGGAAGATGCATACTTAATGTGCATTTAATTTTATTTGTAAGACGGTGGCTAAAACATCAAAGCCTGGTTTGTAATCAAAGTTTAAATTTTCCCTAAACATGCTTTTTGACCATAAGGTTAGGACTTTGTGTATGGCATTGGAGGTCCAAAGAACTAGATTTTTGTCAACCCATGTTGTTATGTTCATCATTTTGTAGTGGGACTATGTACCGGTACTTGCTCCCGAATGGTCTGACTTTTCTAGTAGCTGATTTCTAATAGCTAAGTTTTAACAGATTTGTGTTAATTTAGGCCGTAAACAGACAAAACTTTTCGTTCATTTCAGATCATTTACTACCTGTACGAAGGTAATTAAATGTTTCCTGATGAAGCCTTTTTGTAAGTTGATTTTAATATGACACTGCTGTAAAATACTTGCAATGAGTAATTACTATGAGTGTCTACTAATGCTGGGCAGTATGGCATTATATTATTTAATCATATAATTCGATTTTTTTATATATATATAATACTTTTTCACCACTGTGATCTATGCACAGCTTTTAAATTTCTTTACATTTAACCCAATCTCTGCAGTAAAACACATATTTACACACGCTAGGAGACGGCAGTGAGCACATATTCCCTGCAATATGGGCAGTCCTAGCAACTGTGCCCAGGGAACAGTTAGGGGTTCGGTACCTTCAGGCCACTTCAGTCATGATATTATTTTTATTGCTTGCCATTTAAAGCACTTCGGAGTCTAGGAATCTAGGTTTTATAGAAGTGGCAAGGGATGAAAACAAACAAAAATCAAAAACACAAAACAGACCAAGGTTATAGAAAGAGCCCCTACATATATATGCAAGAATATGAAATGTTCTTCAATTTCATTTTGTTTATTGTTGTTGTTGTTGTTGTTTGGAAAATCTGATCCAGACCAAAAGAATGTATACTTTATGCTTTATCAAGACATGGCTACAAAAATCTAACACTGGAGCAAAATTAATAACAGACTAACAATTCCTCTACAACCATATGGACATGATTTCTCCATTTGCAGCCGAAAAATAAAATTTCAGAAAATAAATAAAACACTAAAATATTAAAAACTGTTTAAATTCGGCAAATGTTGCACATTGATTTCTTTATTAATCAGCATATTGTGGCATCAAGTAAACTGATCCTGCTCAAAACCTTTATTATGTACATAATGCAGTTTATATTTTAGCTGATTTTACAATAAATAAACCGACTTTGGCTTCTGACTTAAACAACACAATATATTCTTTTAAGTTCACAAACTTTGAGACTATATCATTAGGTGCTTTTACAAACTAATATAGCCATGGAGATGGAATACAGTTTACTTTATTGGTTTCTGTCGTAAGTAGCATTATCTAGATGAAGCCAGTTTAATAAAAGTTTTTTAATCTCCTAACATTGTTTTCGACTGTTTTTATCCGGTAGCTGGATCTAGACATTTAATGGACCTGGTTTAAAGACCTGCATTCTATTAGACATATAAGCCCCTTTAATGGCAAACAGACAAACATTTTGAGTAGAGCAATTAATGTTTAATATCTACACATCAGCTTTAAAATGAAATATCCTCTTTTTTTCCCCTCGGCTCTCTATTGTTTCTAATACAGGCCTGGGTACATAATAGAATGTACTGCAATGCCTGGCTATAGCATCAGCTTGAGCCAGAATCGTGCCAGGAGACATTTGCAATACTGTAGCATGTGATTCGTCCATGCTAGGAGGCACTGAAATACCCTAAACTAGATTAATTATAGGCCATATTAGGTTTGTATTTAGATGTGATTAGCTGCTGTCACCAATGAGGTCAACGAGCAGGAATGTCACCACTACTTTCTAGTAAACAAGATCACTAAACGTAACTCTCCTGGACTCCGTCACACTTTTTATTAAGCTAATTTTCTTTGTTTTGAGTCTATTTTCCAGTCACTCTCAAACACCATTAAATGTTGTGTCTCCAAACGGAACTTTTTCTAAAGCACAGCAGTCTGCCAACATGCAAGAAAAATTATTAGACTTGGGAGTTTCTGTAGGGACGACCAGTTTTTGTGTATGAGATCATATTTAAAATCTTGGCATGGTGAGATTACTAGCACTGGCCCTGCGTTTTAACCCCAAAAAGTGGTAGTAATCCTATTTGGATAGCGTAGTTTACCTTTCATCTATATTTAACAACCACGCTGAAGTACTACCATACTCCTGTGAAAATGCTCCAACTTCATATGAAACACAAGAACTGAACCATCAAACCTCTCGTTAAATTGCTTAAGCCTGGCTTACATTACAGTACACTGAGGTAAGAAAGCGTATTATACATTTAGACAGGTAGCGTAGGTCTGCTGCTTCAGCTCTGTGCTACGAGAACCCGCAAGGAGTGGACTGGCTAGCGATGTTTGTAAATACCACAGCAATTATTGGTAATGTGCCGCTAATAGGAACCAGACGAAAGCTTATTTAATTTGTCAGGAAGGGTAAGATTAAGCAAAGTGATGGCCTCTGCCAGAGCAGTTACGATGTGTGCCTGTAAATCAGACGCCAGCACATTTACGCATACTGTCGTTTTCCTTGCTGTTTTATTAAACTATAAGCAGGCATTCAGCCAATCAGGAAATGCCTAAGGGTGGATACACTCTGGCTAATCAGATTTTATATTGAGATTTTTCCAAAACTCCAGGCTGCAATAAGACACGTTGCTGTGGTGCAATCAATCAAATGAAGTTTCCTTTGTTTCAGACAAAAATGATGCAACTTTTTATATGTAATAAAAAATGAGAATTTGCTCAGCAATTATATTTTTGGATGCTTTGTTGTTTTGGAAATCGAACTAAATAGAAAGGATTGTGTGAGATCACATTCTCAATGAGTAGTTTTTAGAATTTAGAAGACTTTTTAAACCACTATGCTTTTACACACTTAAAACTTAAACACATGCACACACATTAATGAGCACACATTAGGGGGCAGCCGTGAGTTGGCATGCCTGATGCGCTAAGCAGCGCTAGCTACAGCGCCCGGGGAAACAGTAAGGGGTTCGCTGCCTTGCTCAAGGGCACTTCAGTCATGACGTGTTGACTCTTGAAATTGATCCGGCAACCTGTCAATCACAAGCACAAGCTCATAATGAGATGATCCATTAGTTTTTGAATGGCCCATAAGATCTGATAGCAGAACACAATGCCTAAAATCTAACCACCATGTCTCTGAAACCGCAGTACATTTATATTTGTTATTTCATTCAGTCATATGCTGAGGAAAAGGATGATTAACTTAAAAAATTTAATTCCGTAATCAAATTTTAGTGGAGGAAACAATGAACATTACTGAATTAGACACCATCTCAGTGGTATCAGCTGGTTGGGTGTCCACATAGAGCGATTGACCTTCTTGGAGTGGGTTGCCAATATGATTAGTAGAGACTTTCGGCAGCATTTTTGTGGCTTTACTTCAAATGATTTACTTTTGATAGTAACACTTTATTAATCCGCGGGAAATTGCAGATACTCAAATACCCAGTGGTTAATACACTTTATTTAGTTATTTTAAGGTGAACAAACACAGCACTTGATTTATATATTGATATTATACATGGTAAAAATAATCTGCATACATACATTTGACTTGAAGTTTTGATTTGGCAGAAGTTCTCACAGTGTTTTTGAAAGTGGAAGAAAGCTCAGCGACAGACAGAGCCATCTCCTTTAAAACTGTAGCGCCCCCAACTGGAGTTACTTTGTCTACACAACAAGGGTTGTAAATGTAGAACATGGATTGTATGTCTATTTCAGTGTCAGGTTTTACACTTCGTTATCTATGGCAGACATAAGGCAGATATTTTATTTAAAAGGGTTCACAAGTTTGTTTTAAACAGTCATGAAGTTTTTTTGAAAATTAATCTAATTTGCATGTTTTTGAACTGATTTTAATTACCACTGTGTTTTTTCATACTTAGGAATAATTCCTTTACATTTAACCAAACTTGTGCAGTGAAGCCCACTAGTGAACGCCCACAAGGCGGCAGCAGTGAGCACCCATCTACAGTGCAGTAGGCTGCCCTAGTCGCGGCGCACAAAGTAACCAGTTGGAGTAACTAAAAATAACCACAAATTAAACACAACCCTCGATTGTTTGAACGCCGAATGATACCCACTTCACCAACAAGGATTTGTGGGCCTGTAAGGGGAAAATAAAAAAACAGCAACATGAGAACGTGCAAACTCCACACAAAAAGACCGCCCCACCAGGAAGTCGAACCTTGCTGTGATTCAGCAGTGCTACACATTTAGTAGTTACCTAGAGTGCCATTTTAGGTTCATCATCACTATCTTCAAACTGTCATTAAACCAGAAATAAGCCTTCATGCTAATTATATGTAACGGCAGCCAGACATGGCCCGTGCAAACTGGTCTCCGGCTTACCATAGGACATCAAGACGTACACAGAGGCCTCAGACAGCATTCGACTGTTAGATTTTGAAACATGTTCTGCCCTGGGCAAACACTCGTTTTAAAGGCGTAAAGACTGTCTTTGTTTCTGCCTTACTGATCGTTTAGAAGAACCGCGTTCATCGCAATGATGGCGAGACGTCAGATGAGAGGGAGAGGGAGAGAGAAAGAGAAAGTGAGCGAGAGAGGAGTATAGAGAGTGAGAGCCCTAAAAAGAGAAACGAAGAGTGGGAGAGATTTTTGTACAGATCCGGTTACATGTCTATGAAGGACAAAAGCACTGGTTGGGAGAGCTGGCAGTGGGTTTGGTACTGGATGGATGTGATCCCGTAATTTAGACCCACCGTAAACACAAGAAATTAGAGGCAGCTTTGTGCTTTTGATGTGCGTCTCAGAAAACGATGCTCAGCTTGGCTTCGGTTAAACAGATTTTTGCACGTGACATGAAATGTGCAGAGGAGGCCCTGTTTACGGTTCGGTTTGGGAAAATGACTTGCTGGATTTGCTCAGAACACACTGGGGTGAACGATGACGCACACTGATTCATTGTATTACATATTAGGTTAAGGAAGTCAAAGCAGAGACATTTTTTAAACTTTTAAAAGAGATGGTGCCAGAGATCGTATTTAAGATTGGGATACGGAGAGTTTTAGTTGAATTACTGGTGATCTGTCATCAGCGTGTTTTCTGTCAGTGCACATTTAGTTGTTGTTGGCATTCCTCATTCCACCCTCTTGTTTTGTCATTTCCTATTTCCAGTAATATTCTCCTGCCACTTGCACTACGTTCATTCTAGCCCGAGAGTGCTCTGGACCATAAAAGTCCAGATTTCATCTCACCAGTATTGCAGTATTGCAGATTACCACACCCTAATTATAAATCTGTTTTTCATTCGTTTTCAGTTCCTAAATCTACTGTTCAATTCTCATACCATTAAACATCACACCAGGGTTATCTTTTATGGAAAACTATGTTCAGCTCCAATACCACTACCACCACTCCCTCAGATTGTACATACATGATGCATTGTACCACAGCAGCAGTAACAGGCCCTGTTCGACCTTTCTTCTTTTCAATTTCATCATTACTTTCTCCTTGTTAAGTGGGTCCACAATGCAGTCATTCGTCTAGAACAGTTGATTATAGAACAGAATAAGTTTGACCATCCTTCCATCCTTTAATGTTTTATCACTAGTTAATTCTGGTCAGAGGTATATTGGGTCCGTCGTTGGTTCTCAGCCCTCCCATCCCCCAGATTAGAATTTAGAATACTCGCCATTATGCTTTTTACACAAAAATGTATTATTCCTCTACATTTAACCCAATCTGTGCTGCGAACACACATTTGCACACACTAGTGAACTAGGAAACACACTAGCGGGCAACAGTGAGCACGTGTGAGCAGTTTAGGGTTCGTTGCTCAACGAAACTTTTGTCGGCAACTTCTGATAACAACAAAGTATAATAAATAAATAAAAAATGGTGTCCTAAAAATTATATGACCTTGGTAAGAGGTAGTTTGAGTGGCTAACTGGGTAGCCTGGGTAGCCTGCCTCATGGTGAGATGGTCCTGGGGATCAAACCCAGGACCATCTGGCTGTGAGTTTTGGTTTGGAGAATTTTGGGGAAATGGATACAACTGGTAATAAAACTAAACTAACCATTCTGGATTCACATTCACTCTTCAGTCTGATGGAAACGCACTGTGGGTTTTCAGCTTCTCTCGGGTTCTTTTGATTCGGACAGTCAGAGCTTGCTAAGTGTTTTGTGGGCTCTGTGGTACGTCGCTTCACTGACAGCCATTGCACGGAGATTTAGTAGGTGGCCGGAGGAGAGATGCCAAACCCTTAATTATGAGGTTCAAATTTGGAAGATTGTAGTGCTCTTCTTGATTCCACTGGGAGATTCAATGGAATCTGTTTATTATGGCATCTATTAGCCGTTTCGGCTCCATCTGGTAGCACCCAGACGCTTGAAAGCATGAACAAGGCCTCCCAGTGTCACGCACACATGCTTACACACACTCACACCTCTCGCCCTATTTTTCCATGTCTTTGTTCCCAGTCGGAAGACTGAGGTCACTTCCTGCTTGGCAGACACTCAGAACCTGCACCTCTGAATGTGTTCTGGAAGATGAGAGAGGAGTAAAAAAGGAAAGGAAGGTGAGGCTTCAGAAGTCTTGCCAAACGAGTAAAATTCCAACACTTTGCTTTTCCCTGCAGTTGCTCTCATACATTCTCGACCAAAAAATTCAAATCTTTGTGGTCTCTGCACTCCAGTTGTTGATAATATTCAGCCACGGTGCACACACTGAAAGCACAATATTAAATGTGTTGAAAGGGCAGGAGAGAAGATAAAGAGTAGAGATATCCTGACCACATTTCCACTATATTAACCCCAAATGATGAATTGATCAAGGCGCCTGAAGAGGTCTTGTAGAGTCATTAAAAAACTCTTATTACTAAATCTTTCTCTCTCATCACCGAAAACAGATGTGTTTTTAACCTAAAGGGTGTTAACAGAATAATACTGATGATGTCTGGGAGAATGTTACTGATGATATTTGAGAGAATTTATGATCTCCTGTCTTCATGTCAAGGTTAAAACCTGAGGCTGTTATGGAACGAATGAGAGGGGCAGTAGAATGCAGTGAACCCTTGACCTGTTCCTTGACTTAAATGTTTTTGATGAGTTTTTGAAGATGGGCCATCCTATTGTCTGGTTTTATTCAGGTTTCTGGTACAGAAGCCAACACTAAAGCCCAAGCTTCTTAGAGGAAGTATCAATCGACAGGGTAAATTCAATCATTGTACTGCAGGACTTTCATTTGGTCTTTTGACTGACCGCAAGACTATCTGTCATACCGCATACTGTAGATGGATGCTTTAGCAGGGATAAAATATTATAAGCAGTAAGTCTAGTGAGGATAAGAAAACCTATGCAGGAACGCCTGTTTCTGAGCCAAGAATTCACAGGTCTGTGGATTAATGCATATCAAAGTATCTAATCCTTTGCGTTATGGGGTAAATTAGTGATAATTTAATTTTCCTGTTGACATTTTCCTGTTATAAAGCAAATGGAATGTTTTATTTAAATATTTAATCTATATGGCCATCAAGTCATGTGACACTGGTGTGTGATCTTGTCATCTTTGACCAAATCCATCACATGCATCGTATTCATCACTGGGAATGAGTGTGTGTGTGTGTGTGTGTGTGTGTGTGTGTGTGTGTGTGTGCGTGCGTGCGTGCGTGCGTGCGTGCGTGCGTGC
>JAOTRQ010000023.1:1298277-1317061 GCA_028565875.1 Hoplisoma paleatum
TCGACTACTAGTCGATTAGTTGAAGTAAATGACGACCTCTGGTCGACCAGCAAAATCCTTGGTTGTGGACAGCCCTAATGCTATCCATACATTATGTAGAGAAAGTAGCTTTTAACATGCTTTTGACAGCTCCATAAGGAATTAGTGAAGTGTTTTCGCTGGCCGGCTGACTGCCTTGTATCTCTTTAAATAACTTTTAGTTGGTTTAGAAGGCATCATCTCATTTCCTGACCAGGAAAAGAATATCAGGTCATATTACTCCAGACTTATTCGTTTTACATCAGCTACCTGTTGGGTTCTGTACTGAATAAAGTCCTTCTGACATTTACTGTTCTAAGTGGTTTAGCTGTGAAATATCTAATGGAACTATTATAAGTACTGAACGGAAGTGTTGCCATTGATTCATTTAATTGAGTTTGTTTAGTGGTGCTTGAGAGCCATCATTGTAATAAAAAATATAATCTAAAATGCATTTTTTTGTTAAAGCCTGTTGATTTTAACTATGAAAGCAAACATTTACCATCCACATTTTTGTACATTGAACACAAACACCAAAAAAGACCAAAAGAATTTACAACTCAAATGGATGATACAGAAGACACAAGAATCAAATTTATAGCTTTTCCATTGACACCATTTAACACACACTTTTATCCAAAGTGACTTCCACCCGTGATTGATTGTTTAGCTGCCCAGCAATGACAGCTTGGATGTGGTGAGCTTTAAACCTGCACCTTTCTGATTTTGTGAACATGTCTGTGAACATGATGTCAAATGTTTACATATTTGATAACCTTTACTAATAATTGTAATTCTTGCAGTTTGATGTAATGGCATTTTATATGAATGAATTTAATTAGTTTGGTTTATCTCATCCATCTACAGTGCATCATATGATTAAAATGAAGAAATAATTCACGTTAACCTATTATCACTGTGCATCCACTTACAAACACAAATAGCTGTCTGTGGTTGATCACTGAGACCCCATGATGGATTGGCTTTGTGCTGGCTTCATGTCCTAATGCATCGATTGCACCCAGTAAATGTGGGGGGGGAAAGATCCACAGTGACCCTGACCTGGCTAAGGCTGTGATAGAACATGACAATTACATCAAAAGGATGCATGCTGTTGTGGGCATTATGGCATACTTTGTGTTACAAAGCAGTATAAGTTCAGGCATCTTCTTTTCGTTGTACTCAGAATGTATGCAGAATGTACTCTACTACCTGTATATGTCACCCTTGGTGTACTTAAGATAAGTAACTGAACATGATTGATTGCCACTTTGTTCGTGGTATTTGCCAAGTTCACTCATCATATATTTCTAAATTCCCAGGAGTAGCTGAACTCCCCAGTTCAAATCTCAACAATGAGTTGACTGAGTACAATCATATACATCAAGATGCACAAATCCCAATCCTTGATAAAGAGGAGGGCTGTGACAGAAAGGCAATCTGACATATAAACTATGGCAACAAACATGATTAAAGCCTAAGAACAAACAAAGCTCATGAGTTTCTTATTTAAATGACTATAGATGTGGTATTTCTATTTCATTCATTATTAGTTCCATTGTAGTACAAAGGGCATAGAGAAGAAAATCCAGGAAAAAAGCATCAATGGTTTTTTTAGGAATCTGTTGTCAAAATGAAAGAGAAGGGCAAATGCAGCTTTTGTGTGAAGGCATCAGACTGACGCAATGTGTACATAAAAAATAAAGTCCTAGAAAAATGGAAGCTCAGCAGAGACAAATGAAGATTAAAGAATGGGAAAAAAGAACAGACTAGCAGACTAACATTGGATGGTATAGGACAAGCAGGTTGGGTGGGATTGGTGGAGGTGCAGAGAGAACAAGTAGCCATGGCCCTGTCCTCCACTTTGTATGGTGTACATGGTAATTTATGCATTTTTGGTGATTACAAAGAGCTAAATAAATAAATAAACTTAAAAGTATGTGTATAACTAAAAAGATAAGCATACATTGAGGACAGAATGACTCACATGTTTAGTATAGTCATGACCTCTCTCAAGTTCATAATGGCTACCTGAAGCTACAGACGTAGTTTAACAACACTAAGTTAAGGTCTGTCTCTGAGTGAATTCTCAAATAGACTGTGTTGTCTAGCACAAAGTAATGGTGAACATTAACTCTATAATAAGGCTCTCTAAATCTGTTCTTTATGTTGCACAGACAGTTAGTTCCAGTCATGCTAAACGGAAGCCCTCTTCTTACTGAAGCAAGTAATGCAATGCTATAATGCCAATTACTGCTGGTGAGATCCTATGGCTGCAAAGTCATCTGGGAGAAGATACTGCAATGGATCCGCTAAGGTCGGCCGTACTTCATGCTGATACTCCCTTAGCTCGACTTTCCTTTCCTTCAGCCTCTGTCTGCACTCAACTTTCCTGGCTCCATCAATAGAAGGGATGAATGGGGATGTAATCACACACACCATTCTACAGCGGAGTCTTTCAATCCATCCACCCAACATACAAACTCTGAGTATGATGCAGCACTGCAGGGGAAAACATTTCCATTTCTTCTTTATTTATAGCCTACTGCTTTCAGGGAATTAATTTTTCACTGTCCATTAAATATTACCATGATATTGATCATGTCCACATTTTTGACCGCCAACTGTATGACAAGAATAAATCAAGCGCTACTTTGCATTAACTATGGAAAGCCTCTAGCTACATCTTGGGACTTAATTGAGACTGATTTGAACGGCGATGAATCAGACACTCACATGGTCTGGAAACATTTACAGTGCCCATAAAATGATGTGACATGTAATGAAGAAGTGCAGGGGGATTGCATCATACAGTCCAGATAATGGATTACTGCAGTCTGGCTACTCGTGCCTAGTACACAGAAATAAAATGGATGGATGCTGTCATATCTTGTTTGCTGGGGTTCCACAATACTCAGTACATACTTAATATATATCTACCAATCAAGCATAAAATTACGGCTATGTTTCTAATATTGTGTCGGTCACCCATTTGCTGCTAACACTGCCCTGCGACTGCGATGTTCTGTGTATTCTGACACCAGAACCAACATAATTTCTTCAGCAATTTGAGCTACGGTGACTTGTGTGTTGGATCAAACCACTACCCACATGCATCAATAAGTGTTTTTAAAATGCAAATCTCTGAAATAGAATTTGCCAATACTTTTTCAAGATCTAACCGGACAGAGCTACTTTCCATGTATGTTTGAGAAATATTGCTATTAGCACTTAGTATTTGTTTGGTCACTGTATGCTCCTCTAACTCATAGATTGATAAACAACATACTTTTTACACAAATCTAATAAGACTTGGTCAAATTCCTGTTTTGATGAATTAAAATGCACCTATCAAAAATTATTTAGTTTTAAATGTATTATTAATTATCTGTATAAATACAGCATTCTTTGAAATATTATAGGTTTTAGATTTAATTTTATTCATACCATGTCATCAAATGAAGAGACTCCATTATTTGCAGACCAGAGAGCCTCTAAACGTGCCTGTTCCCTGACCCAGCTTTCTGTCCTCAAAGTGCTGGACCTTCGGCGGTTATTGAGGTTTGGAGAACCGGAGCTGAGGGTTTTGGGCAAAGTGTGAGTGCCTGAGGCATGATGGCCAGCCGAGACATTGGCAGGGGGAGAATTGGGCCAGATGGTCCGGTTTTTGGTGAGAATACTATGGATCGCCTCCCGCTTGAGCTGGCTCAGATGAGCAAAGCAGACATCACAGCAACCGCCAATTCCAATCCAGGCAGGAACTTGCATGCGCTCATAAAGAAGGACAGCGAGTTTTGGGTCCTGAGGTATAAAGAGAGAAAAAGGTTGAAATTATTAAGAATGAATTATAGTATGTTTTAAATAATTATTATACTATAATTCATTCTTAATAATAAAGTGATTAATTAATGTAAATTAAATGAAAAACAAAATAATGAAAGTAAAATTGTCTACATTAATGAGATGTATTTCCTGCGTCAGCTGAGGAAGTTCATGCTGGCATAGATGCTGATGGAACAGTTTACCACTGACATCACAGAGCCTGTCATCAGCATGCTTATTACAATGTCCACCAACAATGACACTTACAGACTGTAGTACATCATCTACACTGCAGTGGACAACTGATATAAAGCTTTCCACAGTTGTATCTTGGCTAAAATAAGAGATTGAGAAGTTGTTAGTTCAAGAGCTACCGCCACCACATTTTTTATTTGGGGTCCCTGAGCAAGACATTTTATATTGTATTATTGTATTGTTCTCAGTCACACTGGTTAGTTATTAGTTGTGTCTGTTAGATGTTACAAAACCCAAATCAGAATCCATATCAGTAAAGCAAACACACACAAAACAGGATTTATGCAGCACAGTGGTCTGTAAGCTACAGTAGTGCTATAAGCCTAGGGTTTATAAGCACTTAACCACCTGTCCACTAAACTATCTTTGTCTTGATTGTATCCAGCTATTACATACATTCAAGTGTATTCAACAAATTCACTAAGAAGCACATACTACAAAGACCAATGGCAGCATTATTTTCATTTACTTTCCAGAGAGAGAAACTAAAGGTTCTTGTGCACAAACTAATCAAATTTAAACTAAGACAAGATTTAAAAAAAAAACAGGACAAGGATAATTAAATGTACTGGGTAATTAAGATGGGTCATTAGAAAAAAAATGATGCTAAACCAATGACCAGAGAATGTTTTACTACTTTATGTACAAAGTAGCATTAATACAATTTGCAGAAACAAAATTCAGTTCTTAATTGAAAAGTAGATTGCATAGCAGCACCAAAGGTAGGATTCATCTGTAAAGCATAGTGGAGGAAAATGTTTATGTTTTATTTATGTCACTATGACTTAAATGCTATTTCACATTTTTTAAGTTCAAAGTTAAATAAATTTGTAATGTAGCACAAAAGGTTACCTACAATGAATTAGCTAGTGACACTCTTATAAACATAACTATTTGTGAATTTAAAAGCAATGACTAGCAGATAAACTTTTTACAGGACAGGACGGTACATTTTTGTACATTTTTCATTCAACATTATTGATTCGATCCTTTTTTTTATCAAGGTACACATTGCTACCTGCAAAACATTTATAATAGGCTTAACATTAATTTTGTACTCTTACTTACGACTAAAAGAAAAGAAATTGTCTATTCTTTTACATTCTGTCATGAAAAACAAATGCATCAATAAACGTATGTTTAAGAACAACATTCCATGCATGACTAAATCACATTTGGGGAAATTTAAATTATACAGTTTATTAAATCATTTAAAGATCTGGGAATTTAGATTTAGTGGACAAAAGACCTCCAACATTATTGCAGTAAAACTGCGTGATTCTGTGATTTAAATTTGCAAACCTCCAAAAAGGTGGTTGACTAAAATAATAATGAAGAATAAAACAGAATTAAAGAGAGCATTGTGAATTTTGTTTTCAGGCTAATGTCTAACAGACTGTTGAAAAGGACCATATAGGGTGTTGTAGTTCTGCTTCAAGACAAAGTAGTGCAAATGCTGATCTGATTTTTTAAAATTACAATTAAACACCAAAGCAAGAAAAACGATGGTTAAATAATTATTAAATAAGTGGCGGTGCAATAGCAATCTGGGTCTTTTATGTGTTTGTGAGTTTGTCCTCACTGTGTCTAAGTGGGCTCTGAGTGCGCCGGTTCAACTAGAGATTACATTTCCCAAAGTTTGTGTTGCTTTATGACAGATGTCGTGTCTAAACTAATTCCTGAATTTTGCCCACTGAAGTGTGCCCATCGTGACCTTAAAGAGGTTAAAATAGTAATAAATCAAACAATAATTTAATAAATGTAAGTCATAGTCTAGTGGTTAAGGTACTGGAACTAACTGAAAGATGCTAGTTCAAGGCTGCAACTGCTGGACTGCCACGCAAGGCTCTTAACCTTTATTGACTCGGACAGACAAATAATTTAAATAAATTATTTAAAATAAATTATTTCTCTATATAAACTATTATAAGTTGTTATTAAGAATGGTGGTGCCTGTTGTTGTCGGTAGCTAAATAGAATCACTTAAGGATCTGCCACTGCAGTACCACTGCAGCATCTCTTATCTGAAGATAAGAGAGAAAACAGGTATTGTCAGAGATGGGTGGAGTCTTTCCTGATACTAGTGGCTAAATTCTCATTAGGTGGGAGTGTGGTTGTCCTAACCACTCTCCTTGTGGCATTAAAGCTTTCAAACCACAAAAAGATGTAGCTAGACAAAACACTCTTTGTGGTTCCTTTATATAAGAAGTAATGTATTCATTTGTGCTCTCGCTAGCCATCATAGGAAACACAAATTCTGGTGGATATAGATTGCCTTATATAATAAAGAAGTCATTGCAATAATATTTGAAATAAGCATGTATTGTAAAATAATTGTTTATGAAGTAAAATAATTGATTATTGTTTTATGTTTTTGAAAGGTTTCGCAATTTATTAAAGGTCAAATTCATAATGTTTATTGTTTCATATGTTAGACAACTACATAATTAACAGTTGCAATCAATATGTATTATACCTCAATATAAATTGACAAGTGACCTATACATTACGACATTGGACTATGATAACTGAATGTCAGAATACATTTCGGCTAGGCAAAATACCTTGTCTGGAAGCTTAGACATTTTATCAATATGACTGGCACAAGCTAAGGAGGTGGTCTTCTGAGCCATTTGCTTTATTAAATACTGAATACTGTCAAAGGGATGCCTCCCAATGCATCTTTGTCTTTAAAATAACATTATGTTTTGATGTTGTCCTGTTGGAAAGAATTTTTTTAATAGCCACCCATTCTTTTGAATCTTCTCGTGTAATGAGGGGTGTTGGGGAGAGACATGCGAGTCACGATTCTATTACAGGAGCTAATCGATTTAAACGCATTTAAAAGAGGAAAAAAAGCTCTTGCTTGGGCATGTAATGGATATTTGAGCCTGCAGACTGCATTGCTCATGGGAGGCTTGCGTAAGTCCAGGTCATCTGAAACTGTTGGGTCGTTGTGAAGATAAGATAGTAAATTGTGTCCCACATGTCTATAAGGATTGAGAAATATTTTATATATCTGTGTGATTGTATTTGCTGTACAAATAAATCAACAGTTCCCTGAAACTGTAATATTATTTAGCTTTTATTTTGCATGTCTGATTTTTACATGTTCATGCACAATTACAATTTAATCACATACCGATCTTATTTCTGCAACATAGCCTAATTATTTTACACCACTTAACTCTTTATAGTACATTCACTTTTCTAAAGAGTTTATTCGCTACACCCCAGCTATAAGTATTCCGTATTATGTAGTATAATAGGCTATACCTCAACAAAAATGTCAATATTTTTATTACTTGTGTCATTGAGTATCAAATACAGCTTGATAATGTTGTCTCGTGCTATTCCCAAGTCAACGTATTGTGAGCTGAGGCATACAATTTTTCTTGAAGGTTGACTCTCAGGTCATTGAGGTTCTGAGGGTGCAGAGTTACAAGCCTCTACATGGCAACTCAGTTGATCCGATAGGTTCTCGATGGGATTGAGATTTACAGAAAGTGCCAGCGAGTCCATTTGAAGATGAAATTACGCCTGTGTGTGTTCATGGAGAGGCACAATGACCAAAGGACCGATATTATTCAGGAAGTATGGGCAAGTCATTGTACCATTCCACAAGTGTAGGCCAGTTCTATATTGACTAGACATACTTGCCCACACTGTAACATAACTACCTTCACCTAAGGCAACATTCGTTGATGCATTTTGCTTGTTTGTCGTCTAACGTAAATAGTGTTGCAAGTCATCTAGCACACGTAATGTAAACAGTTTTGAATGATCTGACTTGACACTTAAATGCTTTTCACCTCCCTTAAATGTGCATGGATTTGTGAAGCATTCATCATCTAGTTCAAGTCTTGATGTCTATGTTGGTTTGAAGTCAAACAGCAAATAATTAAACCAAAACTAGTGCATTGTCTAGTTAGAACACCCATATGCATCCACTAATCTTTTGGCTGATGGTTTGTACTGAGATGCGAGATGGGAATATAGTCCCGGGCATCTAATTACCACCAACATAATAGACAGTAGGTTCAATATTGTGTGGTTTAAATGATTTACCTTCCCTACTCTAAATGTTAACAACGTTAAAGCTCAAAACTTTTCTTCTCCAAAAGACTTCTTATGTTTTTAAGTTATAACAATATTAACTTCAGCACCAACAGAAATGCCTAAATAAACAGAAATAATTCTTTATCAACTTCAGTGCCCATATAGATGGATAAATCGATTCAGAAGAATAGATCATTCTAATATTTGATTCAGAAGAATTGCTACCAATTCTCAAACTCAAGTGAAATCAAACATGTAAAAAACATGTTTTTTTAAACACTGTCTGTTTTGCTATTGTTATAGCCAAAAAGATCACCGAAATAATATAGTATTTTACTATTTTAATGGGATGTCCAATCACTAATACTTTTGATCATTTGGCCATTGGGGTATGTACACATGGGTACAGTCAAAATGGATACGACATATAAATGACCTCAACATGTCTAAACAATATAATTCACTTTATGTCAAGCACAACAACATTTATGATGTGAACAAAAGCTAGAAATGCTAATTTTGCACTATAATGATTAGTCACCACTAACCCCCTAGTTCAAAGATTCCAAAGTTCAAGTCAACAGGTAACCGTCTAGAAGGCATAATAGGCTAATATCTGAAACACAAAGAGGGGTAAAGATGTGGAAAGAAGAAGATGCCTACACAGAATTAGGGAGATCTAGAAGTTGTTTAGTCAGTGTTTATGCAATGTTTTAAGTTTCAGTTAATGTAGCAGTTAATGTAGCTCAAATGTGTATACACCTTAGAGCAAGGGTATGACTGCAAAGCTTAAATAGTCTTGAAGAGATGGGCAGAGCGCCCAATGGGCAAATAGTCCGGCCCGGGGGCCAACTGTCTACTGGCCCACAGCCGCTTTCATAAGAACAATAATATGTGTTCTACCAGCACTGTTGACCTGTTTAAAGCTCTTTTATAACTCATCAGAATATTACAATAGCCAATGCACAGTTGATTAGTATAATCATATAAATTGCTAAATATTGCTTTAAATAAAATAAGGAGCATTTAGTGTTTAGTTCAAGATCCTTTTGAAAAACAAAAGAATATGGGTGTTGTTATGTTCTCTACTGGAAGAAACCACTAAAGTTTCGTCTGCTTTTTGTAGTTCTAGGTTATTTCAGTATCTCCGAAAAAAATATAAAGCTTTTTAAAATCTTTTTGTTTGTTTAGAAAAGATATGTTTTGTTTACAAGTATACGACTCGAAACGTTTTGTTATATGCATCTTATGCATATATCTTTATGAGTGAAATATTTCATAAAATACTTTAATAGTTTAAAAGTTATGGTTCGAATAATGTCAGACTGAATGCTCAGCCCATATTTCCACCTCGAATCTGGCCTTTTTTTGTTGAAAGTTTGGACACCCCTGGTCTACAGGTAAGCCAATACCGTGCTACGTGAAGTAAGATGCTTACACTGGGTGAGAAGTGTCCGTCCCGTATCACTTGAAGTGCTTCTTGTCGCAGCGCCACCACACGGGAGACACATTCATCACACAGAAGTGTCACATCGGGTCGGACTAAGCCCTCGCCTCTCGCCAGGGATCTAATGGAGCCGTGACCAGACCGATCGGAATCCAGTTTAGCTTTTGAAGGACAAGTGAAGGAGGAGAAAGCGGCTGAACCCGGAGTGCTAGTGGAGTCACCGAAAGCTCCTGCACCCTCAGGTGGTAGCCGCTGTGAACGCGCACTGCACGCACGCGCATCCCGGGTGGCGCTTAGAGAAGCGCGCGCCTTGCTGCCGTTAATCTATAAGAAAGTACAATAAATATTTAATGTACTTAGTGTAATCACGATCAGTTGCAATTGTTAAAGCTAAAATATTTACTTTGTTGTGTTCTTAAACGTAGTTTAATTCATTTTAAAAAATCACAAAACATTGTGAACGTCACAAAATGCAATACTGAACGCTACATCTAAACAGCAATTGATTTTGTCATTTTTTATTACTTTATGAATGAATTTATTCATTTATTTTCACTAGTCTTATCAGAATCTAAGTGGGAAATTTTTACATCGAAAAACAATACCGAGTCAGAGGAAACCGGAGCGTTAAAAGGAAACCCAAACCATAAGTACCACAGCCCATCGGTTTACATTAGTATAGCCCAGCTACTTTGCCATAAAAAATATTATATTACGGTCATGTGGTTTCATAATGCAAATGCACACTCTTCTCTGAGAGCGCTTTTATTTTCAACGATTATATATATATATATATATATATATATATATATATAATATCCTCGTGTATATACTTATAGTGGCTATATAGGAAAAAAACACGATTGACGCATTGCAATAAATTATAGATTTTAGTATACATACTATAAGCCGCTTTAAAGACTTTGCGCAACTATACACGATTTGATTTATATACTGTTTAACATACAGTTCATATAAAATAGCATTTAATTAAACATGTATTCTTAAATCGACATGCTACTATTTTCTTGCACTTATTATCTTTTATCATATGTATCAACTATAATATCTTTTTAATAACAATATACTTACGCATCTTGGACTAGTTGTCATTTTGCATAGATTTGGTTATTCGTATCCAGTAATTAAAAAGATTCAAGTTTTAAAAGCCCAGAATACTAAATCTTGCGCGCTTGGTGCCAGTTAAGAGTCCGATCCGCATGGGTCCAAGCGCCGGTCATTTTCTACTATAATTCCCATCAAGTACATCCACTCACACACTCATCTAATCCAGAGAACCTTTGGTCTTTAACTTTCAACTTCACCTGACAACAACATATAAAAACTACAGTAAATAGTAGTAAATCATCTATTACGACTCAATTCATAAAACTGACATGACAGCTGCGCTGGTTCATTGTCTTCCTCCACGGGGTGCCACCCAGTTATTGTCAGGAGACCACGCATGGAGATCAGGACCTGTTATGGTTACCGCACGGTGATGTAGCGATAAAGATTCACTCGTAACGAGTCGATTCATTTGAACGAGTCTTTCGTGTTTCAATAGACTTCATTCTGAAGCCGGTGGGGATTTTTTATATGTGTGAAACTTAATTAAATCCAACTATCCTAATCTAATGTCTGCCATTCTGGTCAATAAAAACGAATTTACATAATCGGTCAGTTCGAAGAAACCGAACCAACTGGCTACAGTAAGTGCCGTAACAAAACCATGTCAATTAACGATTATCTTAAAGCAACAGTGCCACCCATCGAATAATGTAGGCTAATGTCTTGTTTTTAAAAACATACTGTGACAATGTTTAAAAAGTGGAAGTAGAATAGAGAATTTGACTATTTAAATAAAAAGAGTTCAGAATGAATCCACATTGTTTATATATTTTATTAGAGCATAGATTAGAACTGTTAAGCTACACATACATGTGCTGCATTGTGTTTAATTGGGCTTAACAAACATTTAGTCTGTTATTTAAAACCAGCGTTTTCAACAACAGGTGGGGCAATTGAGTTCTTTTTTTACTAACCCCAAGAGAAAGTCCCGATATACCGGTGTTGTTCAAAACTGCACATTTTGGTATCGATTCGATACCAATTAAATACAGGGCGACTTGAAATAAATTAGTCATTTATTAACTTACATGGGTGTGTGGCGGGGAGGGGAAAAGCAGTGTGGTATGATTTAATAGATTGATTTTTATTCAGATTAAAATACTAAAACACGTACGAAGAAATTTAATTACTGGATAACCTGTTTTTAAAATTTTTAATAAACACAAGACATTGCAACAATTCAAACTGATAATGAAAATAAAAATGAATTAAACTATTGTAAACCAAACCCTTTATTAAGGCAGATTTAAGATTAACCCTCGAACAGCAGCAAGCACACATGACTACAAACTAACCTATCTGTCTATATGAAACTAAATAAAAATGTCAAGGATCAGACAGACTGTATATTTAAGGATCAGACAGACAGGGTCTCTATAATAATCCAATAACCAGACAGAGTAACTTGTAAGCGAACAGAGTCACATGCAATAATCCCAAAGGACTGGCTTCACTTTGTATGAGTGTCAGGTGGTGGCAATTAATGAGGTGAGGACGAATCAGAAAGGGGGGCCCTGTACAAGGGATGCAGCAGGAGATGAGGGTGTGGCAGATGTGCAGGAGCATAGCATCTTTTTATGTGACAACAAGGAGCCATGACCCAAGGATGCTCCCCTTGGTCTCCCGAAGCAGGAGGGAATGCCAGTCTGCAATAAAAAAGAGACACAGCATAGGCTGCCTGAGAGAGCATGAATTTTGCACCACTGAGAAAACAAAACAAAAGCAGCGAGAAGGCTTAAAAGGTACTTTTTCTTTCCTATAACAAACTAAATTACCTCAGGGCATCCTAGCTCCTATGTGTCTCACTACCCCTTATGTGCTGGTACATACTGACCCTAACTGAAGAAAATTACAGCATACGATGGTACCACCAGTACAGCACAGTACTGTCTTGTAGTTGCTGCAAACCAGGTAAATGGTGTGAGGGATATTATTTAAGACCTGGCTGTTGGATGGTCTGTGAAATGGTGTTTAGTTTAACAGCCATCACAGGCCGCTTAATAGTTCTGCAGTAAGAATATTTTACTAATTCTACAGTAGTAAAATGTTTATAATGCAGGGTCAAGACTAATAAGGACATTAAAGAACACTTACTAACACCAAATATATACAGAACGCATGCAGATACAAAACAATAGAGTATAATGTGAAACAATCATTACAGTGCAAATCTCATAATTCCATTCGAATTGCGTTATTCCTGGCTAACTATTTAGCTCATGACCAACTGGTCATCTAGGAATAAAATACCCAATGCTGGTCAAGACTTAGTTAATAAGAAATAGCCAACCAGCATAGGGTGTGTTTGACCAGCTGGTCTTTTCAGCATGGTACAAACTGCAAATTATACTAACTTCTCTCCGGTCAGGGCTTTAGACCACAATTGCTTTTGTCCAAACAGTGGTTTTATCTGGTAAAATGGTTTTATTTGAGGGGATGCATCTTTTGTTTCGTACGAGAACTTTTTGAAATGCACTCTTACATGTGCTACTGTAATGCAGTGATTAGTGCAGAATTAGTACGAGATATCTAGTAGTAGAAAAGCGTCCATCGTGCCTGCAGTAGCAGAGCTGAGATTACGTCATTGAGACGGATATAAAAGAAAGTGGACGTGACTCCTCCCCACGCTGTGAAAGCGGGAGTGCTGTCGAGGAGTGACGAGCCTTGGAGCGACAGACCAACAAGATTCTTTGTTACTCTCATTAGTGTTTACAGCAGTCATTTCTCTTTATAATCGGGTAATATACAATAACAGGCGTCTAGAGATTAAACAAAAGCTTAAAAATGAGTACTATCAACGTGAAGAAGCTGAAAGTAAACGAACTAAAGGACGAGCTGAAAAAGCGGCAGCTCTCCGACAAAGGCCTGAAGGCCGAGCTGATGGACCGCCTGCAGGCCGCGCTGGACGCCGAGGCTGCAGCCGGAGAAGTTGCAGAACCGGAGCAAGAAGCCGACGACAACGTTGAAGAGGAAACTGAAGCCGAGCCCGAACCTGAAAGTATGGGCGACGTGCTGGAAGACATAGAGGCTCCGTTAGAAGAGAACATGGAGGCCGAGGAGGAAAATGGAGGCGAGGCGGCTGAGGAAGATCTGGGTCAGGACGATGAAATGGCCGCCGAAGAGGAGGAAGATGGAGACGGCGGGGACTGTGCTGTTGGCATGGACAAGGCGCTGGAAGACGACGACGACGATGAGAAACTCGACGATGAAGATGATCAAGAGTCGCAGCCCACACAGGGTGAGTTTTTTTTTACGGGAAAGCTTTATTTTTTGTACATTCTGCGGGTTTCCTAAGGGCATTGTGCAAGGTTACGACGTATTAGCGCTATAGTGCAGGTACGTCGCTGTTCGCATCTGTCTGGTTCGGTTGTTGTAAGTTGAGTTCGTATTTTTATCTCTTATTTTGAATTGGTTCGGTTTAGGCCGTATGTCACCAGCCGTTGTTTATCGAAAGGTGTTAGCATTTGGGTTAACTGCAAGTTTCATGACGCTAGCTATGCTAGTCATTAGCCGCACGTTGAAACAATAGCTCCTTTGAAACTACGTCTATTCGATAGTCTTCAGTAATCTTAACACAATGCTTTAACGTGAAACTGGTTAGTTTCTGTCTCTTTTTATATCTATTTTATATTGTGCCTTGAGTTCAACTAGGCAGGTTCGGTGCAACTTGATGGAAACTACCTGACTGCTAATGCTATCGCATGGTGCTTATACTAGCTTGGTATAGGTTTTCGACATGGCTAATTCACGTTCTGTCAAGCACATCGTATTGTTTATTCCGAACAGTGTTTTAAAGGTAAACGATGCGTTTCCGAGTCTGTATTGAATAGTAAAGCATCTGTAAACACGGCCGATATACACGGACGCTGCGATACTTAAGAGGCGATCGATGATCATTTTAGGTTTTCATTACTGGCTTCTATGACTGCATCTGGGAATCTAGGTTGAGTGATGTGGGTGAATTAGTTATTCTTCTTTGCTCTGTTGGTTCTCTGATCTTGGTAATTGAACTAATTTCGCTCATGGGACACCACATAAGACGAGGCATTTTGCTTTGGCACGTAAATTGTCAACGCAGAATACGATCAGCCATTAGGTAAGATAAATGTGTTCAGCCTTCTCAACAAAATCGAGCTATTAATGCACACTTAATGTCTTATTGCTCGTATTTAAAATGGTTGTTAAACTTGTCTGGTTCATTCCACCAGAAAGTGCTGCTTGCCTGCCAAGAGCTTGAGTTACCTGTAAGGTGGTCAACTGAATGTAACCGGGTTGGGGAACGAGGCCTCTTATCCCCTGGTCGTGTGGGCCACCCTTAACACCAGGGTCCATCACGCCTGAGCGTTTCATCATTCTTTGTTTTATTCCCAAAGGAGATGCTGACAAAGACAACAATGCTGATCAGAAGAATAAGAAGGGTGTTAAGAGACGTCGAGAGGAACATGGAAGGGGCTACTTTGAATTTATTGAAGAAAGCAAATACAGCCGGTAAGGATGGAAATAATGGCCTTCATTATCCATGAAGCGCCAGTTTTAATAAGTGTTGGCTTTAAAAGCCAATGCGCCATATAAATACAAATACCCTCTTTAATAGTGTAAAACAGTTGAGGGTCATCCTTATACCCTTACCTTGCAGTACTTTTGTTTAACTCTTCTAAAGACTGCAGTCTGTCTATTAAATGGATATTTCATATCTTTAAAATGAAATGAATGTCTTTGTTCCTCATGCATTGTTTACAGGGGCATTGTTGCACATACAGATGTGAAAGCACCCTTTTTAATTTGCAGGGGAACATTCGAAAAGCCTCAAGTTGGGTGGGGGGCGTGCGAATTTAGTTAGTTGAACGCATGTTTTTGGGTGACGTTCTCTGGTTTTCAGCCATATGCAGGTGGTGAGCAGGGAGGGTTGGGGGTGGTCGACGTTTTAATGTTCAGTCGTGCCATTGTGGTGTGTGCATGCTACATTAGCTTGCTTTTTCTGAATTAATGTTACTTTCTTTCAGGATTTGGTTTAGGTGTACTCCAGTTTGTCATTTACAATGTTTTAGATGTTTGTCTGTGTTTTGTCAATGTGTACATGCTTCGATTAATTTTACACAGAGCAGGTAAGCACAGTAACCATTTGATTTTAGCTCACCGGAGGAAGTCTCAGTTAAATGTTGACTGGTTTTGATCATTCCAGAAGGTATAGTATAATGGTAATTGCACTGGGATTTTATCACCCCAGTGTTACACTTTAACTTTCATTGCTCATTAAAAACCATATCTGGCTTTATACTTGATGCAGTTGACTGTCAAGACGTCATGTCATCTTTATTGTGCATTTTGTTCATTTATTTGTATCGTAACATCAAATTGGTATTTTGTGGTGTCTTATGTGCTACAAATGTTTATTAAGTTATCGTAGCATGATCTAATTAGTGGGAAATAAGATATCCTCAGTACAAGTCCCAACAATGGACATGTATTTTCATTATGCTGACACTAGAAGGATTTTGAAAGAAATCTTCAACAAGCATATGTGCCAAGCAAGTATAATGCCAGACACTCAGCTAAGGCATAGTCCAGCATTTTTATAGCACATTGTTGTGTGGTTTAATGGTTTATTAATTCCTGTTTCAGGGCCAAGTCTCCTTTGCCACCACTGGAAGAGGAGGACGAAGAGTTTGATGATACTCTGGTTTGTCTGGATCTTTGTAAGTAATGTTTCCTGCGCAATTCTCAAACTATTTACAGTTCAGTTTAGATTCATTTGGTACTGCTGTACCAAATCTTATCATCTTGTACGCATTTTCTTTCTTGCTTGTTGAACAGACAATTGTGACCTGCACTTGAAGGTGTCCCGTGACCGCTATAGCGCCACTTCTCTCACCATGGAAAGTTTTGCTTACCTGTGGGCAGGTGGCAGATCATCTTATGGTGTGAACAAGGGAAAAGCCTGCTTTGAAATGATTGTAAGGAATTGTTACTGTACTGGCTAATAATAAAACCACAGTGGAATATTGGTATATAAATAAACATTTTTTTTATTTAATAAATCTATAGCTTCTTGAGAAGATCCCTGTGAAGCATGTGAAGAGTAAGAATGTTGTGCATGACGTGCAGATCGGCTGGTCGCTAGCTAATGGAAATCTGCTTCTTGGTATGTTGCTGTCAGTTTGTTTATAAAGCTTGGCTATATTAGATTAGAGCTTGGGCTTATCTGATTTTGATCATAATTATCAGGTGAGGAGGAGCATTCTTTTGGCTTTGGACTCAAAGGGAAGAAAACCTCTAATTGTGAGACTGAAGACTATGGCGAGGAGTTTGATGAGAATGATGTCATTGGATGTGCTATTGTAAGACCTTTACAGTTCAAATTTTATGCTAAGTACATGTATTTGAAAATTTCAGTGGAGTCACGATTTCTTTTGCATCTTCTGCAGAATTTTGATGCTGATGAAGTTGAAATTTCCTACTTCAAGAATGGAAAAGATCTTGGTGTGGCATTTAAGATTAGTAAAGAGGCTTTTGATGGCCGTGCCCTCTTTCCCCATGTTCTCTGTCACAATTGCTCTGTAGAGTTCAACTTTGGCCAGAAGGAGACCCCTTCTTTCCCTATGCCGGAGGGCTTCACTTTCCTCCAGCAAATTCCAGAGGATGATCGTGTACGTGGACCCAAGGGACCAGAGACCAAAAAAGACTGCGAGGTAACATGGTGCTTTTGGATTAACTGCCAGGATTTAATGGCTTGTGTGTAAACAATTACACTTTGCATTTTTAAAAAAACACATTACACTATGAATTTCGTTTAGGTGATTGTCGTGGTTGGTCTTCCTGGATCTGGAAAGACCACATGGGTGAAAAAGCATATTGCTGAAAACCCTGGTAAATATACAGTGCTGGGAACCGACAGCATTGTCGAGAAGATGATGGTGAGTAGTTTTTCGGGTTCATTTACTTTTCCCACCTTTTGGAACTTACCGTGTTTAGTATCAGGCTGAAAGTTATTTTTCTGTCTTGACAGCTTGCCAGCCTCAAAAGGCAGGAGAAAGACACAACAAAACTTGCTGCCATTTCACAAAGTGCACCACTTTTTCTTGGCAAGTTTATAGAGATTGCTGCCCGTAAGAAGAGGGACTACATCTTGGATCAGGTAAGTGCTCGCTGACTGAACCAACTGTAAGATTGTGGGCTGTATTCGAACAAAGTTCACTCTTTTTTTTTTCCCCCACCCCTTTTCCCATTTCCCACCAGACCAACATTTCTGCTGCTGCCCAAAAGTGCAAGATGTGTTTGTTTGCTGGTTTTCAGCGCAAGGCTGTGGTAGTTTTGCCCACAGATGAGGACTACAAAGAGAGGTCACAGAAGAAGGTGGAAGCTGATGGGAAAGATGTTCCTGAGCATGCGGTGTTAAAAATGAAGGGTGAGCAGAAGAACAAACATTTCATCAAGCGTTTTAATCTGTTGTTTTTTGAGGAATTGTTGTGGTGGTAGCACTCGCCATCACATTTTCAGCATTTAGCAGATGCCTATATTAAAAATGACTCCTTTGTTACGGTGTGTAGTTTAGTATGAGCAATTAGGGTTGAGAGCCTTGCTCAAAGGACCTAGCAGTAGTGGGAATTTGAATTGGCAGTTCTAACCACTAGGCTGCAGCTAGCATGTTGTAGGGACAGGGTTCTTTGTCCAAGTATGCCAGTTTTCTCCCACAGTTCCACATGCAAGTAATGTTATTTTGGCATGTATAAACTTGTGTACAACTGCCGTACATCATTGCAACTAGGGCTGACCGCAATTAATCGCTTATTCGTTGGTCGACCGAAAAAATTACTAGTCTGACAAATTCCATTGGTCGATTAGTCGCAGGAAAAAAAAGCTGCGTTTCGTCAAAGGACTTCTGGGACTTTTAAATTGAACGTCGTCACAAAGGAAGACGTGACACTCCATACCAGTAAGTGGCGGTAATGCACACCCTTATTGCCAACTGCCATTAAACACCACAAGAAGAAAACGTGACAGGAATTGATTCCATGTGTGGAAGGATGTAAAATCTGGGATCATTTAGAAAAG
>JAOTRQ010000023.1:1318345-1333584 GCA_028565875.1 Hoplisoma paleatum
TATAAAAAAGTACAATGTGCATTATAATTATTAATAAGTGTAGGTATTGCACTTATGTCATAGTCCAGTTAACTGTTATTCTTCCCATTATCCACCCTGTTACCCCCCCCCCCTCCCCTCCTAAGATTGGGGTTTAAATCCAGCAGCCTCTGTTACACAACCACTGTTGGGTTCTTGCGCAAGATTTTTAACCCTATCTGCTCCGGGGATGCTGTACGATAGCTGACCCTGCGCTTCCATTCTCCTCAAGTCTTTTCCAGTTGAGGCTATAATAAAAGTGAAATTACTTCATGTTATCTAAGATTTAAACAGAATCTCCAACCAGCAAGTGTTTTTTATACTTAAATTGTATCTAGATAGTGAACAGTGATTGAAAAATCTGTTTATTTATTTAGCTAGAGGTATTTAATCCAGTTGTTGTTTCTGGTTGTAATTCAATTCTGATTCTATAAAGGAACTCGATTCACTTTTCTTACTCTTAGTAATGCACCAATACTTCTACTCTAGTAATACGTTTATTTATTGGACTACTCTTACTTCACTAAAGCTCTTTGCTAGTTTTCAAAATTCCATCTAGTATATTTTAAAACAGCTGAAATGAGTAAACAAGCATATATATATAACAGGGGTTTTAACCTTTTTGGATATACGTCCCTCACATGCTTGGTCATCAGTGGTATTACTTAAACATCCTTTTTTTGTGGTAGTAAAATAGGCGACACGGTGGCTGAGTGATTAGCACTCACAGCAAGAAGTCCCGGGTTCGATCCCCGGGTCAGGCTCGGGACTTTCTGTGCTGAGTTTGCATGTTCTCCCCGTGTCAGCGTTGGTTTCCTCCGGTTTCCTCCCACAGCCCAAAAACATGCACTAGGTTGATCAGAAATGTGAAATTGTCCAGTAGTTTCACAAGTTCCCACCACTTACTGGTGGTTGTCGTCAGGAAGGGCATCCGACATCCAAACATTTATGTCCTACCCCAGAACTGGGAAAATGGACGATAAACGATAGAGAGAGATTTGTGGTAGTAAAATGAACACTCTAGCATCAGAAAACCAGTTGCTGTTCTAAAAGAACATTTTCATTTCTTTTCCCCAACTATTTTATTTAAAAAATGGATATAGGTTTCTTTGTTGCTTTTGTTTTTAAAGAGTATTTAGTCACTACACAGTCTTCATATCAAGAAGGCGAGGAATTATATTGATTGAAACACACACACGATTCAGCATTTCCTGTGCCCCTCGACCGTCTCCATATCCTCCCAACCAAACTCCAACCAAGTCTGGCTTTCATTCCACTTCATTCCTTAGAATCTACTGGGGCCTGTCATTGCTTTTGTTACACTATCCATTCCCACATCTCAAACCTCATATCCCATTCAACCCTGCTCAAAAGCCACTGTTGGGCCTTCAATGTACCTCTCCTTCCCAGTGGCAGGCTGTCTCACCCTCGGAGAAGACGCCCGATCTCAAACGGGCGTTAAGGACCCTGCTTAGTAAGATGAAGGTAAAGTGGATGGATTCACACACTGAATGTTCACACTTATTCCCTCCCAGAAAGCTCGCATTGCTGTTATATTTAGCTGCTTCGGGGGGGCTGGGGGTGTCCCAAAGACTCACTGCAAATTCAACAGCGATCAAGCTTTTTTCACAGTCTCACAAAGTCAGACATGATCTACTGAGAAACATGTAAGGACGTTTGCTTTAAAGGTTGTTTTTTTATTTACCTTTAAAGTTCTAAAATATTCTGTGCTATTTAAATTGGAGTTTAAAGTAACTGCTGAAAAAGGATGTAGTTATAAGGGTGGATAAGTGACTGAAATGGAAATAGTATGGTGTGTAACACGAAGTAAATATAGTAGTCTACATCCCTACTCTTCATGGCATTTAGGTGATTTAAATATAAATGATTTGTTAGACTGTAGAAGTCATAGATAATTTATCTGTAATCTATAGCATTTGGAGAAACCCCAAGCAGACATGGGGAGAACATGCAAACTCCACACAGAAACCCAACCCGATCTGCCCCACCTGAAGATCAAACTCAGGACCTTCTTGTTGTGAGGCGACTGTGTTATCCACTTGGCCAGTACAAAACAGTGCAAAACTGATACAATGAACGGAAGGGAATAGAGCAGAGAAACTGGCATGGCCAGTGGCCAGTTCGGCACCCACTATGTCAGAGTGTCATCATTGCATCCATAAGCAGTATAGAGGAGATGCAGTTTGTCGCGGTGTGAATATATTTCTCTAACACAGGAGACCAGTTTCCAAGCTTTAATTTAAGCTCAAGTTCTCCTGGCCTGGTGCTTAGAGATCTGGGCTTGTGATCGGAAGGTCGTCATCACATCACGACTGTGTTCTTTCAAGCCAGGCACTTAACTCATAACCCCATGTGTAGTACTTATTTCAAATCTCTTTGACTCATTTGAAGAGATAAGAAAACAAAGTCCACTGTATTTTGAAGCTCTCAAGTCTAGTTTGGGTAACTACATTATTTATTATTTTAATTCAGACTGTGGTGTTAAGTCAGTTCTAACTACTGTTGACCTTTAAAGGTGTTTTACCGGACTATATATTATTCTTTATGAAGTCCATGGTGTCATATACTTTACCCAAGTTTAAATGGCTTTGCAAAGCCTCAGATACTATGAATGTTTTAGTGTAATCAAGCAATTTCATCCTATGTGGAATCCGATCCACCCAGTTTCAGTTTTAGGTCATTCTTCAAGCATTTATATGTGTAGTGATATAATAAAAGGGTCTTGTTGTGGCAAAAGTCTGGGTGTAGTTTTTCTGGGTGGTTTTAAGTGGATTTGGTCATTTCAGTCATGTTCATCTTATCTGAAGTTCAACCTAATACACTGTTATTACACTGATGATACATGACTGGGGGGGATCAACATACAAGGGACAGTGTAGTCTAGTGGGTAGAGCATTGGGCTATGAATCCAAAGGTTGGGGGTTCAGGCTCTGCTCCAGGGGCGCCGTACATTGGCTGACCCTGCGCTCTGACCCCAACTTCCAGACAAGTTGGGATATACGAAGAGAAACATTTCATTGTTCTGTACATCTGTATATGTATATACATTTAATTTGAATTTAATTTAAAAATCTTTTTATACTATACCAGTTTAATATTGAAACATTGAAACACTTTCTTTTTGTGTTATGTCTGACCCTGTGAGTCTGATAATATCGGAAATTTGTTTTGTTTACATCTATGCTTGTTTACATTTAAGCATGTTCTGCCATCTTCTGCCTCTTGTGTCATTTTCCAATGTTTAAAGCAGTAGGACAGACTCGTATAAGTTCTCTTCCTGATTTTGTTGCGGGCTCATGAAACACATTCATGTTTTTGCATGCATATGAATGATTAATGCTTTCTGGAAGACTATTTTCACTGTTTTGGAATCAGGCTGGATATTCTGCATTTCATTAATTATTGTGTTAAGAGTGCAAACAATCATAGCAAAAAGGGCAGTTTCATTGGGTGCTTGTAATATTGTAATATAGAGATTGTAATATTGTTGGTTATATTTGTAAGAAACACACTAATGTCCAGCCACTTATTCTGACCGAATCCTAAAGTACAGTAACAAATGCTATGCTATTATATATGTGTAATGTTATTCACTTATTATTATTATTATTTCGTATTTGTTTGTGGTGATATTGTTAAGGAGAACATGTTAAATCATACTGCATAAATTCTTCAAACGTTGACTGGAATTTAGTAAGAACTTTTTTATTATGCCTCACAGGCTAAGAACCTAAACAATGTGTTGTAGATCATTTAAAAAAACAGTTGCTCTTGTTTGTACGCTTGCCATACATGCATATCGCACAATAAAGGTTTAATCAACATTTAATATGTTACATAATGTTTGGCACGTCCCATTTTGTGACATAGAGCATGTTTGTGTAATCGGACCAGTTGTTATTAGTTATTAGGACCAAAATTATCGCGTGCCGATGTGGCCCGATTTGAACGGATTTGACTGTACTTGTTGTTGTAGAAATTGGCATGTGTGTGTGTGTGTTTGTGTGTGTGTGTTTGTGTGTGCCTTGCAACAGACTTGTGAGCTGTTTAGTTGTTTAGTGTATTCAGCCAGTGTGTATCTCACCATGAGAATAAATAGGATTGCTGGATGGATGTTTGGCTGTTTTAGTCGAGTGAAGCAAGTTCAGTCCTTCTGTGGCCTTAATTAAGGAGATGAAGACTGGACTAACAAGTACAGATTAATTCAGAACTGAATTCTGGCACTAACTTAAGTTAGACAGATTCTATACTTATTGTACTTGAAAATGCTAGTTTTGATTCAAGTGTAATTAGTAAAGTGTAATTTGGATTCAAGCGTAATTAGAAGTATTATTTTTAAATGGATAGGTTTGCCATTTAGCCCATGATTCAACCCTAGCGGACGGGTGGTTGGATTCCTTATCTTTATACATAGATGCCCATTCCTAATAGGGCCAGACATTTTTTTACAGTGGGACAGGGTCGGTAAAGAGCTGGACAAAGAATGGGCTGAATAATAATATGACTTTCTGATAAGAATAGATTGAGTGCCTATAGGCCATCACACTAATCTATATTCATATGTACTGTTATTGATGTTTTATTATTATCTAGCTTCATTGCAAAAACGGATTAATGATGGTAACCTCTGAGCTTTAAGAATGTCTTTACGTTTCATTATTGAACAGAAGTATTTTTGATTTGGATCATTGCTTTGCTTTGATTTACGATCTGATTTAAACCATTTGTTCCATGTTTGTTCATGTAACAAATCTGAGTGAATTATTCTTTTGAATTATGTTGAAGCGATATGAAATCTAAGCAGCATGTGCTCACAGCTTGAACCCTCTCGGTATAATGTTGCGCTTTTTCAGTGTTTAAATATCTATTCTATTGATTTTTTTCCCTTTGTCTTTTTGCAGGATTCAGATTCTCCGCGACACTCCACTGCCTCTAACAGCTCAACCTTTAGCAGCCCCCCCAGCCCTGCATCTCCTCACAAGACCAAGTCTCTCTCACTGGAGAACACAGACCGCATGGGCTGGGAAACATGATTGACACACCACCAGGACCGATAGCTGCATGCCCTGGCCCTCTCAGAGGGCTCCTGGCCCCGCCTCCCTGTGTATACCATCAGAGCCAGCACGGCTAGCCTTTTCCGTGAGAAAGGACTTGTGACTCTCAGCAGGGATGGCGTAATGCATGCATGAGTGTGTGCGTGTGAGTGAGTGACTGACTGAGTGAATGTCTGAGCGAATGGTCAGGGCATCGAACTGAAAAAGTGCCTCTTTAGGTCTGGCTCAAAGCCCATTTGCCAAGAACTGAGCATTGCTGGCTAAACCCGAGCCGTATCACAGACGCACTTCAAACAGCTCATATATAGACTGACTGGACTCTATGTTTGTATATAGAATGGGTTTGGGATGATTTATTTATTTCACTGTTCAACGTTATCTTCAAACAATTTATTTATGGGATCATGCTCTTTAACTGTGGACTCTACCAGTCGCTGCACTGGTGGAAACAAACAACAACATCATTCTCTAGTTAATTCTTTTTCGTTCTAGGTTACTCGAACTGCCATTCGAACCAGCTGCAAATTTCTCTTCGACTATTTCAACATCACAGACTGCTTCCTAATTCACTCTACAGGACGTGTAGTACCTTAGTATGCACAGTAGGTATTTTACAGCTTGTCAGTACTTGCTAGGGTACAAGAATAAGATTCTATATGCGTCCTCCACTGTGTGTCCAGATTTTAAGCCAAGCCTTGAACTAAATCATGAAAATCGATTAAAGGTATTTTAGTCTAGGATTAGGAGCTTGGTTAAGGAGGCAGACCATATACTATAATATACTAGAATATCTATGGGTCTCAATGTGGTAAAGGCTTGTTTCATTTTGCTGTTATTGTAAATGCAGTATAATTCTGACCTTCCATAAACCACTGATGCACATCACAATAATGTACATAGATTAAAGGTATAGTATAATATATAGGGAAATATTGTAGAGAGAAACAAAGAAATTATTAATTTCTTATTTAAATCATTTCATGTACTCGTGCTAAGGCTTTTTGTCTAATTTTGCTGTTTAATGTTTTTTTTATATTATTTTCTAAAATGTTTTATTTTTCTTTTAATCATGGAAGCTTTTTGCAAGACCAAATGACGTTTGTTTTAAATTCCACCAACGTGTAGGCAACTGTTTTTCTTTTAACATTTAGGATCCCAGTTGTAACATTCCTGCCATAAGAAAAAAAACTGTAAGAAAATAATTAGCTGTAAAAACTAAACTATATAAGAAATCATTGTCACGCTGAACTTTACCTTACTGTGATTGAAACACTGTAAACAAGTCATTCTTAATCAGAAGGAAATCTGCACAACTTGGCCTTTGTGTTTCAAATTGAAATCGTCACTGGCCATTTCACCAAGCAGAGATTTCCAACAAGTGATCTATTTAATAAAGTTCCACATTTCCAGCACACAAGTGGTTTTACTTTACTTTTTACCTGCTCATACTTCATACATGGATTACATTTTATCTATCCATACTTCATACATGCTTATGACCATCAGTTTATAGACAGAATGATAAAAAGGTGCAATTACTCAGGTATTAATTGCCAGTTTGTCAGCACTACACCAAATGACTCTCCAGACTTTAATTTACTTGGTTGATGCAAACTTTAATGAGTAAAGAAAAGCCTTTTACCAGGTAAGAAAAGCACTGAGAAATCAAATATTCCCATAAACAAACAGGTCTTTCAATGTAGGATTTAAACATATCTATATATTTTCAATATACTTTACAAACCACAAAATCTTATTTTTTTAAAAACCTTTAATGGAAATAGTTTATCACCGAGCAAACCTGACTCTTCCCAGTTTATACAATACTTTCATGGACCAACCAGAGCTGGAGCTCCACCTAGAGCTCCACCAAAGCTCATTAAAGCAAACATTCATTTATAAACGAATTAGATAAAACGGAGAAAACAAAATGAAATGACATATTTACAAAAAACATCGGAAATATCATGAATAAAATCTATTTACATTCACAATAAAACACCAACCTTTATCATAAAGCTCTTGGATGGAAACAGTTCAGTGATCTGTTAGACGTCACTGCTACCCAATATATAATGAAATGCTATCTGAAAAAAGTTTGCATGGTTCACGTTTATTATATTGTGATTCTGTAAAAATGTCTAAGCGTTCTAAATGGTACTGATCATCTCACGACCAGCTTTTAATAGCAGCCTAACTGTAATCCATCCACAGACAAATACACACTGATGTGCTTAAATACTTCCATCATTAAATAAGGTCCATCATTATAAAAGATATTGCATTATTACAATGTTCCAGACTTTTACATTTGGTTTGGAAACTTGAAAAGCAGGAGGAGTAATTAGTTGTGTCAAAAAGCTTGTAGTCCAGATTCAGTATCATCTGATCCCCTTTTAATGGGTGAAAGAAGCTCTAAGGCGCAGATGGTTTGCATGTGATGAGACTTCTGTGGCTACACTTATTCACACTACTTGGTTTTATATGGACAGAACTTATTGTATAATCTTGACTGATACGATAAATTAAAAAGTGGTCCCGATTTTTGTTTTCAACCACAAATAAATTACAAAGACTTACAAATGAGATTCAATTTTTAGTTTGTAAATAACTGCAAAGTTAGTGCAAGGCAAAGAGAAAGGGGCACCCAGACTCCCTGAGTTATTCTAAAGTGGGAAAGCATCTTAACTGATTCCAAAGTGGAGAAAACTTATTCTGTGTGGTCCCAAACATTTTAGTTTTAACACTGATCTTCACAATAAATAAGAGTCAAGGTTATGCACGAACACTAATAGTCGTACTGTTCTTGGTCGTGATCGGTCGAACATTCAATTTGCAGTCTGAAAGTGTCAGAATCATTACAACTGAATTAAACAAAGGCACTCTAGCAGGCAAGATTAATAAACATTTACAGGAGACAAAATTGGCCACTGGTCTATTAGCTAGCTAGCTACTTAATTGATGCCGAAGAAAATTGAAGCAATTAGGTAGGATGTGACTGAATTAAACTGAAGGAAGTAGCTGTTTAAGGACCCCTTTTGCCCAATGCACTTGCAGTGTAGCTGCATGAAGCCAGAGTAGCACATAAATCCACAGATGTCTGGCTCCGTAAGGCTCATTCAGTCAAGTCACCCCCTTGTTGGGCACCTTTAGAGGTAGCAGTGAATCGACTACACTAAACTGGGTGGAAAAAAAAGACAAACAAATCAACAAAAGTATTTCATGAATGCATCAATGATAAGATTTTTGAATTTACAGCCAGGGCATGAATGGATTAGTGGTCTAGCATGCTAGCCCATGCTATCGGTTAAACGGGCATCTACTGAGACCGGACTGACTAATGTTCTGCAATTGATTAGTGCCCTGTCTGTGAAGTTTTCAAACCTTAAAATCTCAAGTCATTGACGTGAACAAAAAAATGGCAGATTTAATGATTTCATGCCCGTCCCTACTGACCATGGATAAAATCTTTAGAAAACCACAATACAAAACCAACTGTACCAAACTAAATGTTAGCACCATTATACAATGTTCACAAATTGGTGCCTGAGCCCAACTAAGTGCTTAAATACACTATAGAAAAGATGAAGCCCTTACAGTTTACCCTGTTTATCCCAGATCTCTTTGATCAGAGACGTTTTTGCATCTGTATCTGCATTCCGTCCAGTTTTTTTTTTTTACTCGGTCACAAGGCTGGTGCCCAGTTTTAAGCCAAATCCAATATTCTCAGTGAGCACTACAGAAAAGGTCTTGACATCAGTTTTTCAACAGCTTACAGTTTCGAATATAAAACGTCCATAGAAAAAATGCAAGTTTGATTTCTTTTACACACATTTAGGTTCCCTAAAACATGGAGATCAAGTACAGACTTCAGTTTCTTCTACAACAGAGTGGATCCCATTAAAGGTGCCACTCTGTACAACCGGCTGCATGCTGCTACTGAGGTCCCGAGTGCTCCCGTGTCGTGATTGGCTGTCTATGAGCTGTGATCCACCGTGTCGTGATTGGCTGTCCAATCTTAGAGTGCTGCTGTGTTTGAGTTGCTCATGCACACTGGGCATGTTGCTGTGAGGAAGCCGGGGCTCCTCAATTCCATGGTGACTACATGCAGTGTACCTATGTTAGGAGACAAATTAGCAGTTAAATGTTTATTGATCTTTTGTAACATATTTATGTTCATATATGTTATGTTTAAATACATTGGACACTTGACTTGCGAACATACATATTGTTTAACAAACAAACATTTTGGGTTATGAACTGGAATTTGCATGTGAAAAAACATCACAAATAATAATTCAATAATTATTATTATCAAAGCTTTATTTACAAAAACATGTACAAGATTGGTACCATTTTTGGTAAATGGAGGGAGACATTATCGAACACGTTATTGATCTGAATGGTATGATGCTAATTGTTCTAGTTTCATAAGCATTTAAATGACCTGATCTATAAGGCAGTCTTTACTGTAGCTGACAATGTAAAGTAAGAGCTCGCTAAGTTTTAAAACACATCCAAAATATATTTCCAGTGTCCCAGAAGAAGTAGCTAAAGAGTAGTAGTGAGAAAATTTGAAAAATTGAATGTATATATTTTTGTTTAACATTCTATACCATAAATGATGTTTATATTGAAGGGAAATTATTTATTTTTGAAGGAAAAGATTATTTACAAAGGTACTGACATTAATTCATTCTATTTACATTATTATTATATTATATATTTAAGTATTTAACATTCGAACAATTTCGGTTCAAGAACAACCCTTGAGAGTCCAATATATTCCCTTTTGAAAGGTATGACAACCCTATTGGGAACACACAGATAGAAACTACAAAAGTAATTGTTACAGCTAATTGTAAAAGGTACTTGCTTTTGATGTAGATAAAAGCAGAAAATGTTACTTTATCGCCAAATAGAACAGAAAGTAGAACTAGATAAGAATCAGTGTATTTCGTTATCTTTAATAATGGAGCATTAAATCTATTCACGCTTGCACATACACACCTGCCATCACGTGATTGGTGCAAACTGCTGTGGAAGCTGCTGGCTTTGCTGTGCACACTGCTTGGACGGCTGCTACTACTGCTGTTCCCATCATCCAACATGGCCAGGTGAGTGGAGGAGGCTTGGGTGGAAGTTCCCTGGGTGGAGGTGCCACGGGAATGACGCACCACGGGCACTCCAGGCTCACGCAGGAGCAGGTGAGTAAAGTCGGGTTCCTGCAATCCCTGCTTGCTGTCATGAGCCAAGCTGGTGAGGATGGACAGACCAAGAGAGTGGGTCAAAAAGAAGGGAGAGGGCACAGGGTGGAGATCAAGGCAGGGCGAGATTAGACAAAAAGGATAGATGATAGAAAGAAGAGCAGGAGGGGTTTGAGGAATGGAAGAACAAAGATGGACGGAAGAAGGTTAATATATGCACACACTCCAGGGAACAATAGTGTGTGGATGCCTATAAGCAAAAACTAGCGTATGTATGAGATACAAAGAGCATCACCAACAAATAATATTAAGATTTCACCAGAACATTGCAGCATTTAAAAAGGGCTGTTAGACTATTTGGTTTATGAGACTCACTCTTTTCTGCGACTGCCATGGAAGAAGCTGGCCCACTCGAAGCAAGTCTTCTTACTGCCCACCCAAAAAACAGAGGGGATGCCCACCACCAGCATCATCAAATACTTAATGAGGAAGAGAGCCACGTTTGGCTTGCTTATTTGCTCCACCTTTACAAACAAGAAAAGTTTGTTATTCGATGCAGCAGCTGACAAACAGGAATTCAGACCATAAATGTAAATGAAAACAATGTATCCAGTAAATGCTGCATACACTGCTTTCATACTAGTAAATATTACTGTACAACAGTCGAAGAAGACAATAGTTTACAAAACAATACAAAATCTGAAGAACCTTGTGTTGGGTTTTTGGGAGGAAGATGAAGAAGGTTGTTGAAGGTTGTTTCATTCTCTTTTTGAAAACAGAAAAATCAGAATCAGAAGAATCAGAAATTCTGATGGACAATGGAAGCTCATTCCACCACTTGGACAAGAAAAGTATTGATATTTATTTTCCTTGAATCCTGGAGGACTCTGAGGTTACATGGTAGCATCAGAGTTTTAACGGGTTGTATGCAGCAACAGAAAGCAAGTAAAGAAAACGCAGCAGTGAAATGATGTAACAATCAGACCCCCTTTCTACCACTCTCTATCAGAAAAGCTTTATTCAGCAATTTGTGATGGTGTAAATAAGTACTAAATTGGACCACACAAGCCAGCACTGTTAGACCAGTTGTATTATTAATTTCTTTGCAAACCACTACTGAAATGTGCATGAAAGGTGTATAAATGGTCTAAATGTCTATCATGGTAATCAAAACTATACAATTGATTGTAACCAGACCTGCTGAAGTCCTGACCAGAACACTTTATTCAGGGGCTTAACGGGCAGTTTGTTAATAGTGGCCTGTGAACCAGCAACCTCCTGATTATTTAGACCTTTGTCAACTTTCACAGTTGCATTAATAAGGATCCACTTGTGCTCGGTCACTGATTGGTTAAAATTGGATTCAGTTTAATACATTAGATTGTAAGAAAAAAAAACATGCAAGTTTCTTTCCCCTTGTTTTTCCAAATGACATGGGTTGGCAATGGAGAACTTTATTTCCTGTGCTGATCTATTAGCACCCACATTTTTATGTGTTTTAAACAATAAATGTGTCTGAAATTGCATAAGGAAATATACTGTTGACTTTGTAGCCATCAGTATATGATGAAAAAAAGCAATCAGCAGCCAAAACAACATCATTTTAACCACTCACAGACAAGTGCTCGTTTCAAGTATGGCAATCATGGCAAAGCCAACCTCAAAATAAACGTTGGCTGAAATTTTTTCAACATGCGACTACACATTTTACTCCACACACACACACACACACACACACACACAGTGACTACACACACAGTTGTTTACCCTGCTGATGCTGTGATGCCATGCACTGTGGATACAAGATGTCGAGCAGCTCTTCCTTTAAACATTTCTGTCTCTTTCTACAGACAATGAAGCATCCAAGTAAACAAGTCACAGACTCATAGTTACACTAAATTAAAGCTTGAGTTCATGTCAGTTGTGTTTCATTTTACAGTATTTCTCGTCAAAGATTGTAAATCTATCAAGATTTTTCAGGTACTCAAATACGAGAGTGGGAGCTGTGAAGTGACATTAAGGCAGAGCGAAATGCACAAGTGGCTGAGTGTTTAATTATTAAAAAAGCCTGGAGGTCTAAGAGAAGTACGCCAGTCATTTAATTATTAAACATTCTTTGTTCAGCTAGAACAAAGTGAATGCATAATCCAAGAGTCTTGTGTGGAAATGATGAGGGTGAAAAGAGTAGTAATTAATGTCAGAGATTCTACTAGTCTGGATGTAGCTCCATCTGATGTTTACCTTTTTTAAACCTCTAAGTATATTTAATAGATAAAGATAAAAGAATTTTACAACAATTGTTTTTGAATTCACCTCTACCTGCCATATGGGTTGATTAGCAACATGAACAATGATTAACCCCTGCACCAGTGTGAATGCTGAAAATGTATATAAAATTTCATATAAAAAGTCACAGGGCAGTGATAGCTTAAAGGTCACGGTACTGGTCTAAAGACCACCAAGTTGCCACTGTTGGGTCCCTGAGCAAGGCCCTCAACTCTTGATGGCTCAAAAATGGTTTTGTGTTGTAATTGATAGTCGTTTAAGTCTACTAAATGCTGTGAATTTAATAAATAATGTGATGCAATAAACACAATGTTTTTGGTGTTACTGGTGTTAATTTCAACACCCTTGGCAAGTAAGAAAAAGTGGTCTCTTGCTTGTTGGAGGGGTTTGTAACATGACTTTCCTGATCTGGAGTGAAACAGGTGGCAGTGCATGACACAGGATCTAATTGGATAGTATTATATGAAAAGGAGAAACGTAATACATAAAAAAGACGAAGGCATTCTTACTCTTCTTATCTGAATCGTGCACGATCTATCACAGCTTTTTAGAGCTTGGACTTTGGTTTGGTGTTTTTGTTTAGTGGGTTTAACATAAAAAAGGCTAAACAAAAACTGATTGCACTCAAATAGGAAGGAAAAAAAAATTCAACTCAAAAACTAGATTACAAGGGTTCTTCCACATAGCAAACAAAACAATAGTTTGATCAAGTCTCTGGTCACATTAACTTCTACTTCCTGTTACAACGGCCAAAAAGGTTGGTATCAGATGGTCTTTAATTATCGTGTTCTCATCGTTTACAACAAAACATGAGCAAACTATTCAAGGTTTTTTGTACATGAAAACAGAGACTTTTAAAGTATTTTTAAAGTATGGCTGCTTGTGTCAAAAAGGGAAATCTGAGATGTGTTTGGATCTTCAAACAAGCATTACGATGATTCAGCATGTACATTTAAAGTATTGCGCTTGTCTCCTGATCAAAACCAAATAAACATGGAATGGAGGGATGGTGGGTGGGATTGCTATACAAATAAAATGGACTTGACTTGAGGGAAAATCCACAAAAGAAGACCTAAAAAATTTTGTAAAATAAGTGCCCCTAGATTCATTCGATATTCTCCACCAAAATCTCACACCTATCAAGCATTACAATATAAAAGATGTTGACCTTAATTAGATTGGATAGTTACCTTATAAGGGCAAGGGATGTGGTAGTTTCTGCATTGCTCTTGCACCCAAGTAACCTCCCACGTTGACCTGGAGCTCTGCTCATACATGTAGCAGCCTATCAAAGTCAGGAGTGGCACCAGGTAGAGGACGGAGAACACACCTATGCGGATCATGAACTTCACCAGCTTGTCCTGGTTTTCCTTGTCCAGTGGGATCTCCATGCGCACACGATTGAGCGCCACAATGCCAGCCAGCAGGAGAACCACTCCGATAGTCACAGCCAGTGACAGAGGTGCCAGGAGAAACCAGCGCAGGGTAGCAAGGTCATAAAGACCCACATAGCACACTCCACTGACACCATCCCCCTCCACCCTGTTTAGAGCCATGAGGGTGATGGTAAGCGTGCCAGGTACTCCCCATGCTGCCGCGTGGAAAAGCAGAGCTTTTTTCTCGATTGCTTCACTGCCCCACTTCGGCACGGCTGCCAGGAACCAGGTGACGGTCAGCACAACCCACCATGCGCTGCCTGCCATGGTGAAGAAGTAAAGAGCCATGAAGAGCAGCGTGCACGCTTTGTTGTGTGAGCCCTGAGTGATGGTTGCAGAACGGAAGTGACCCGGTGATGCGGAGTTGCACGCCACTCGCTCTTCCAACAAGAAACCCAGGAAGAAGACGAGTGCAACCACCATGTAGCACACAGCGTAAAATACGATAGGTCTTTCTGGGTAGCGAAAGCGTCCTACATCGATCAGGAAGGTAAGAAAAGTGAAGAGAGTGGCCGACAGGCAGACGATGGACACCACACCGATGAAGTAACGGGCAAAGACGAGCTCATTACTGTTGAAGTACATGTTGGGACAGGGGGGAGAACAATCCTGCACACCTAGAAAGTTGTAGCCCATATCAGGTTCAACCTTTAGCTCTCTTGGGCACCAGAAGCCATAATCACGTTGTACAGACACAGAGGACTCCTCGGTGGGGTCGTCATTGGCCAGTAAGTCTACAGCCCGAGGGTATGGCTCATCACAGTCTGGAAACCTAAGAGACAATAAGAAATGAGGACTTATTTAATATTAGAACATTAAAATCACATAGCAAAATAAACACACATTACTGCACAAGTGACAGGAAAGTCTGATGATGAAAGTCTGAGTTTGAATCTCTTTGGTAAGACCCTAACTAACTTTTAGCCTTATGGCAGTTTGCCATGAAAATATTTACTATTTGCCAATTCCAAATTTAAGGTTTGTGTTTTGAATAATAACATTTTTCATTCTTTAGATCAGTGGTCACCAACCTTTTTGAAACTGAGAGCTACTTTTTGGGTACCAACTTATGCGAAGGGCTACCAGTTTGATACACACTTGTGAAATCACAAATTTATAACCTTTAATTACATGTTACTGTTAATAATTATATATTGTAACGTCCGTGGGTCGCGCGGAAAGGATGAGACGGATGTAAACAAAAGTCCTGTTTTATT
>JAOTRQ010000023.1:1363086-1377554 GCA_028565875.1 Hoplisoma paleatum
TGTGTGTGTGTGTGTGTGTGTGTGTGTGTGTGTGTGTGTGTGTGTGTGTGTGTGTGTGTGTGTGTGTGAGTTTGACTCTGTTCCCTACAACAGACCTATTCAGGTGTTTGGTGTATTCACCCAGTGTGTCTCACTAGATTAAGTGTTGATAAAACTAGATAATTTCAGCATTTATGGGCTTTATTCAACTCTATAAAGGTCACCTGATACGTAGCATCTATTCATCTATTAAAGGATCACATTTTATTCATCTGTATAGTGTTGGGCTCCTAAGTGAGGCCCTTAACCTTCTATTGCTCTTATTGTTGGTCTGTTGTAAGTCACTTTGGATAAAGTGCTGCTAAATACTGAATACTTTTAATACTTTATAAGAGATTGCAAAATGTAGGGCATACATATTTAATACAATAATAGGTCAGTTTATAATCGTAATGTTTTTTATTAACGTGTACAACATCATGCATGTTTGTGTTTAATGTACAAGCCACAATACACAGAAACAAGATGAGGGCAGAAAATGGATGAAAATAAGAAAATCTGCACTCAGCATTTTTGCACAGCTCCAGAAATGAAGTTTCTACTGTTTATCAGGAATAAAAAGAAAAAGCCTGACTTTAGGTATAAAGGCCACCGCTGAAGGAAATGTCAAAGTGGCAAAATGCTGACGGGCTTAATGAATAACATTACAAGTTTAGGAAGTCTTATAAATACCAACAGTGAAGTGTGTCACCACGAAGAAGAAAAAAACAGCTCGTAATGTTTTCTGTAATAGAGACATCAGAATGGTCACTTTGTCCAGTGTAACCTAGGCGGTATGACATGCATCTATAAACGGATTAAGGTTAAGCAACAGACATGGTGTAGTTCTGTAGTTCTGTGTGAATTAGGATCCAACAGAAAGTGGAAACTTGTAATGAAAGTCGTGTTGAAATGATCTGAATGTCCATCTGTTTTCTGCAACATCTTAAAAACATGCTAAACCTGAAGCAGCTGCTCTAAACCACACATCTATACAGATGTTTTATTTAATTTTTAATCCTTAATTATCATTGACTTCGTCTTGAGACTTCTTTGTATTGTGAGACAGGTTTGACTCGATTGATTCAACAACAAAAAAAATCGATGGAGCCCGAGAATGTAACCTGAAGTCATTTGACGAAATTGCCCAACATTTGTACAATTATCTCTAAGCTCAAAAGTACTTGGAACGTTGGTCATTTTGCCAAGATAAAAGCCTGCTGAGGTGAGATTCATGGTGTCTGTGTCAAAGATTGGCACCATATATGGCATCACGATGCACAGACATATAGTTTCAATTTAAAATATAGAAGTACGGACCACAACTCTGACTCCAGCTTTCAGAGGAGCCTGCTATTTCTTGTTAACTAACTAACCAGTATTGTGTATTCATTTTCCTGGATGACCAGCTGCTCTTGAGTTAAATATTTAGCAAAGAATATACCAATTAGAATAGCATTGTGAGATTTACAAACTTATTATGATTGTTTCATCTTATATTCTGCTTTATTTGTTTGGTATATATTTGTTCTTATACGTCCTTATTCGTCATGATTCTGCTGAAAGTTTTGCTTAACACCACCTAGTCATTAAGGAAAAAACTACCCAATACTGGTCAGGAGTTAGTTAACAAGCCATAACCAACCAGCATGAGGTGTGTCTAATAAAACCCATTCGGTACCACGTAACGTCACGTAACTTGATCCTCGATTCAGAACTCATCACCCGTGGCTGTACTTGCACCCATGGCGGATCGAGCTTCCACCTGCTATCAAAACTTCTGAGTCTCTTTCTGTTTTTAAAAAGAAACTAAAAGCCTTCATCACTTCTTTACCAAATAATAACTCACTAACTAATAACTCACTAAAAATAATTAACACAAGGTTTTCGCAATTTGTATTATCAACGTTTGTCTTCGGTAATGTTTACTAGTATGGAAGCACTTCTGTAAGTGTCTCTGTATAAGAGTGTCCATCAAGTGTTGAAAATGTAAATATAAATGATGAGGAAAGTCCTGTAAGGAACTCTACGTCGACCCAGCTTGTCCTTGGAATGCAAACAAACGTCCATTCAAGTCTGCAGCTCTTGAGGTTCTGTTTAAACGCCAAAGTACAAATGTAAATTATTTGGGATCCATTAAATCCCTCATACCGCTCTGCCATGTTGAACTTGGCAGAATCAGAATATTTATTATTCTCCAAACACCAGATGTACAGTGATGTAAGAGATTTCTTGTCGTCAAGTTGTAAACAAACATAGATCACCGTCGCACTTAATCAGTACAACATCAGTCAAATTGGAAATGAAGATGTTCACAGTAACTAAACCGTACGGGGAAGCTGTAGTTTAGTGATTCATGTACTTGGCCTGAAATCTGATTACTCGAATAGCCGCTGGAATAATCAATAGAATACTCGATTACTAAAATAATCGATAGCTGTAGATCCGGAGTAAACAGCACGGCGTGTTGAAAGTCGTACTCTGCCAGACAAAAGGGCACAAATTTATTCTCCTTTTCTAATTGTTCAGTGATGGATCAGTCGTTAAGATAGTGGGCAAGATAATGGAAAGTCACTGGTTTAAGACCCACTTCAACAAAGTAAACACTGTTGGTCCCCTGAGCAAGGTCCTGTTCCGTTGTCATGGTAAGTCAGCTAAATGCTGAAAATGAAAATGTAATGTTATTTAAATTTAAAAAAATATTAATAAATTAATTTTTTTTGGCATTGCCCACTGTCCTTTGTCAGCTCCTTTGTCGGCGCACCTGCTTTCCTCTGAAAATTGTGATTTGATTGCTTTTTAAATCACGTCGTTAATCAGTTTATTTATTCACTGCCAGTGTCTGTTGTGCCAAACTTTCGGAACACATTCTTGTTTTGTAGTTGGAAGGACTCGGCTCTCTAAACCAGCAATTTCATCTTGGCATTTTTAATACCGTCATTTACCGTAAAAATTGCAGATTTTAATTTAGTAATTGTATTCTCTGAAGCGACTGGTTTATTACACGAACACTCCGTGGACCGGGCACTAGTTGTTTGCAGGGCGTCACACATGTGCCGATTTTTACGCACTCAATTCTACATGTAATTTTTGAGTAAACAATCAGCCCCAGTATTTGTGAGCTGGGAGAAACCCAAAGTGTTCAGCTCCACACGTCGTGTATTAAGAGTGAGAGGTGAATCTGGCTCGCTGTCGTCGTGTGGCAGTAACACCACCTGCTGTGCCACCCGGTGCTGCCAGGTCTTACTCACATATGCTATTTTATATAGGTTTATATAGGTTTTATAATGTCCGAGATGTGTTCAGAGCTTCTCATCAGGAACATTGGGCATAAAGTTAGTATATATATATATATATATATATATGTATGTATACGATGGGAAGTGTGTGTGTCACAACAGTCCAAAAAGCATGTAACATACACTATTATCCATTAGTGTGTACTGATTAAACATAACTGGTTCCTGTCATGAATGCAACCAAAGTGTAAAACAAGATTCCAATAAATAAGTACAATGGTTCTCGCGTCGTACAACAAAGCAATTAGAAAACTAAAAAGGGGCTCGAGCACAGTTCCCTGTGGTGCTCCAACGGTCGGTCACATACATGCCATTCTCCATCCTAATGGCTCTCATGTGGTGCTTTTGTGTCCTGTTTCAGATGGAAACAAAATGCAGTTTCAGATTCTGCAAATCCAGGACAAACCGACCAAAAAAAACCCTTCGTTCAGCAAGTCAAGGGCTCAAGAACACTAGATTTGTGCAGTAGTTACAGTTAGAAACCTGGGAATTAATCCGACTAACGGGGACGTCAGTCGTCCTTGCGTGAAAACTCAAAGTGCTAACCCACCAGTGCTGAGATAAGGAGCACACAAGGACAAGTCTCATCTATGCTAAAGACAGGAATGATTGACTAACATCCGCTGTGGGGGGTCGGTGTGGGATCCTCATTGGCGCTGCCGCATTGCTGTAGTTATGGTTGACGGAGCTCGCGGAAAGAGGACGAATAATAAAGAGCAGCTCGTGATTATGTACTTGAGGCTTAATGCCTGGGTGAACCTGCCTCATGCTGGTGAAAAAGAAGCAACTATATCGTCAGAGGTGCAAATAAGATTTTTATATTATTATTATTTTATTGTATAACTGTAACTGAATCGTTTTTTTGTGTGTATGTATATTTTACAACCTGCATTTTTACTTAAGTATATTTTGTAATTATATACATTTTAATTCACACCAGAGTCAGAAGGGCACACTAAAATTCCATTCAGGTTGCCAGACAGTATTTAAAATCCTTATAAACACATAATAACTGTTTTAAACACTTTACACAATCTCGACACGACAGGTTTATAATCAAACTCAGTGCAACCCAATCTGTTCAAAAATTAGTCGAATATTTTTTACTCTGAGTACATTATAAATAAGTAACTTTCCTACACTCGTAACTTGACACGATGTGTGTAAAAAAAAAAAAGTAAAGTACATGAGTACTTGAGTACATTATTTTAGTACTCTCTTCTGATCAAGAAGTCGAGACTGCAGTCCCAATACTGCTGTATGCAAGGATGACCCAAGAAGGACGGGGGGCGCTGTTGAGTCTGGATCCTCTCAAGGTTTCTTCCTGTAATTTTCAGGGAGTTTTTCCTTGCCACAGTTGCCCTCGGCTCGGTCAACAGGGGGTTTCTGTTCGTCCTGTATTTTGTAAAGCTGCTTTCAGACGATGTCTATTGGAAAAAGCGCCTTATAAATAAAGTTAACTTGATCATCATGTTGAAGAGAGCGTGTCATAGCTAAAACCCCTAGCCCACAGGGTTACCCTAACGTTCTGCAAAATTCTCCTAATGTTAGTTAAATGTTCTATAAACGTAATAATACTTTGATAAAATTGTAATGCTTATTTAAGTATGAAAGTTCTGCTAACGTTTGTAAACCTAAAATAATAATATTTATTTGTTTAAAAGCAGAATAACACTGAAGGAACGTTCTATGTTCTAAGAAAACATTTCCACAACCAAATTCAAACATTACGAGGAAATTATTTTAAATGTTTTTAGACTAATCCAAAACAACGTTCCTAAATTCCTAAATTAAATATGATTTACTTTTTTTTTTACCCGTTTCCAGTCGTATCCGACTCTCACGTCCCCAAAGTCTCTTACAAAGTGTTTCTCCAACCCGTGTGTATCTACAGAACACTTTCACATCCCCGAAACGACCTTGTTGGTGGAGACCCTGAGTACCCGGAGTAAACCCACACAGACACAGGGAGAACATGCTAACTCTGAACAGAAAGCCCCCGGCTCGACTCGGGTATCGAACGTGAGGCTTCTTCTTGTTGTGATGCAACAGTGCTGATCACTAAGCAACCGTGCCGCCACGGTTTAAGTAATGATCTTTAAACATTTTCATTAGTGTAAGGAAAGAAAATGTAACAAGAACCAAAATGGAACGTTTTATGAACATTCTGAAAACGTAAATTTGTTCGCCGGTAAAATAACCAAGGTAGATGGATACAACAGATCTCGAGATGTAAACAATCATGCAGTGAAAGTGTCTAGACTAATAAATCTTTACGGCGTGTGATGATTAGTCTGTCTTAACATTGTTGACTTCAGCTTTACGGCCAGGGTTCAATAAATGTCCTATTAGAACTGAAGAGGCCAGATGAGACACTATAACGGTCGGTGCTTGTGAGAGATGGAACCCGGAGAACAAAAGCTCAACATCTCTGTTTCAAAAAGGCTAAAATTAGCTCTGAACGGTCAATGAAGAATTCTCTTACAAAGCATTCTGAACAGCATGAGATGGTAAATAAAATGCATCTTCACTTCACTTTGATTTATTCATTATAAATAAAAACAAAACTACATTTATTTGAAACCATTAAGCTAAAGCTTAAGCTTTTAATACTGTCAGTTCAAGTAAATCTTTCCGGCTGCTCCCATTAGCGCTTGCCCAGTAAATTGTGATTGTGCATGGTGTTTTGTGTACCCGATGCCTTCCTATTTATCCCATTCAGTGCTGGTGTGCTAGCACTAATTCCATCTGGCTCCACTTATTGTATTGCCTAGCAAGTGCAGGTCGACTGTTCGTTCCCACGTGCACTGGCATTACAGAGCCCCCCGTACAAACCCCCAACCCCTCGCTTCCCCCCTGCGAGCACGGATTTAAATAATAGATCGAGTCATCAGCGCGGAACGCCCTAGGCAAGCGGGTCGCTTATTTAAAGGTTCGTAACCCTTTGCAAAAGGCTGCGGGTTTGTAACACCGGGTTTGGAGTCACACTGTGGCTTTTGAGGGAGTAAAAGATTAGCATGGATCAGAGGATCTATCACATGGCGCGCCGTACATCCTGTCGTCTGTAAGAAGGTCCTGCAGAATTTCGGACCAACGCAATCAGATTAACAGACTCCACAAGTCTGGACATGATGACAAAACGAGGGACTGTGTGTCCGGAAGTTTTACCCCCCCTCATGACGTTGTTTCATTCCACAGTGGAACGAGAAACAAATACAAACAGCTTTGCTGTCTGATAGCCTAACGTGTGTGTGTGTGTTTCTGTCTGTCCTCTATCTGTGTGTGTGTGTGTGTGTGTGTGTGTGTTTCATTTAAGAAGCACCAGAATATCACAAAATAATTTCACGCTTGAACAGGCTGGAAAAGTGGACGAAACATTTTGTTTAGTGAATAAACGACGACGTTTCAGCGTCTAAATGTTTCATTTATATCGGGTGTTTTCCACCGGACAGTCCGGTTCATCTGCTCCTGTATTGTGGAGCGTGAGTACGAGCGTGAGACCCTGAACACGACTCTTCTTCCTAACACGACTTGATGCACGACACGGCTCCCCCTGCAGGAGCGTCTGTGCTAGTGCTGCTGATCCTGATTCAGGTTTAATAAGGAATCAAGTTCATACGAATCGGAGTCGGTCAAACGAATCAATTCAGTCGATTCCTCTGAATGCTTCTAACAAGTTCTGTTTTTCTCGGCCCTCTAGCCAATTCCGGGTCTCTTCAGGGGCCCCAGACCCCTCAGTCCACAGGCAGCAGCTCCATGACTGAAATGCCCGTCGACGGCAAACCGCCCACCCCGGTCCCCACGCCTCACAGTCACATGACCTCCCAACAAAGTGGCAGGTAAGAAGCGGTTGAACTGGAAACCGTGAAGGTAGCGACTGAGGATTAAGAGCCTCGCTCAAGGGCCACAGGTGGATTTAATCATCTGAATCGTTCCTCTCTTGTCCTCGTCGTTGTTGTAGGATCAGCGGCGTCGGCGTGCAGGATCCCTTCACCGACAGCAGCGATCGAGCATTTCAGAAGCGAGCTAATATCCCTCCTGGCATGATGTACCCTCAAGGTGTGGGCGGCATGGACGCCCGGATGCAGTACGACGGCAACAAGGAGCCGTACGGCGCTCAAAGAAAAGGTGAGACCTCAGAATGACGGCTCATAAAACGGAATTCATTCCACCGGGTTTTAATGGTTTTGAATCCGTCAGGTTTCCCTCGGCAATCGGATCAGTTACAAAGATCTCGAACTACAAAGATGTTTACATTCCAAACATCAAAAGTGTTTCTTCAAACAGAATAAGACGACGTAAATAAGTTGTTGTTGTTGTTTATTTTATATTAATTGTTAAATCAGCCACATAAATTATTTCATGTATTTTCGGGATCATGTCAGAATTTTGGTTGTTTACTTGATTTCTTGATGCCTGTGTGTGTGTTCGTTTGTTGAGCAGTGCTGCCCTCTGCTGGTGGCTTATTCGTATGCATTCGTTTTATTTACCATCCTAAGAACGAACAATACAAATAAAACGTTATTAAATTAGCGTCGTTATTATTATTCATGTTACATTAATTAAGCCGCGCCGAGTCTGCACGTTCATCCGGGAACGCTGGTTTCCTCCCACAGTCCAAAAACATCCAGGTGAGGCAAATGAAAGTTAGGAACTTGTCACTACGCCACAGTCAATAATATCTGATTAATACTTTATTTCATATTTATAAAATTGTTTTGTGTGACGTGTGTTGTGCTGTGTGCGTTTAGGCGGCGGCGAGTCCTTCATGCCAGGACACAGCGGTGGCATGCAAGACATGTACCCACGAGGAGGTCCGCAGGGCATGGGGGTGCGAGCCCAGTTTCCCTACAACCCCGGCTTCGATAGAAGGTCAGTATCGTTTCTGATCACCCGCTGAACCCGCTGAAGCACTCGCCGCTCGAACCCGATGCCACGTCTGTTTTATCGCATCAGGACCGAACATGCCATGGGGCAGGACGGCGGGATGGTGCCACCTGGAAATCAGAACAACATGATACCCTCCAACAACGATCCGAGCTTGTACCCGGGCGGTCGATACCCACCACATCAGAGGTGATGAGTGCTGGCTTACTTATGTGTGTGTGTGTGTGTGTGTGTGTGTGTGGTGAAGCTTAACTGAACATCTGGGGTGTTTTTAGGCACGGGCATGATGGATACGGGCAGCAGTATCCTCAAAGCATGCCGTACGGTTCACACGGCATGTACCCACAACCACAGGTCAGTGTGCCCACCACGCTGGGGGGGGGGGTGATTATGGTGTGCTAATACAAAATCTGTATTTCAGGGGTACAAGAGACCCGGCGAAGGCCTGTACGGCCCCCCAGCGAAGCGGCACGAGGGCGAATCCTACAGCGTGCCGTACGGCGCCCAACACCCGGACGTGTACAGCCAGTACGGTGCAGGATACCAGGAATGCAGACCCATGCAGGGTCAGTTCGGTTACACGTATAACCGGGAGCGCGTGCAGGGACCCCCCCAGCACGGCATGATGTCAGGAGGACCGTCCTCCACCGCCAGCGCCGGGCCCCAGGGCAACATGTGGCATCCCAGAGGTGACCTGGGCTACCCGTATTCTGGCAGGCAGGGTCCCTCGTACCCTCCCATGAGCCGTTCCGATGAGCCGGAGGGACGCGCCGGTCAGGACGGTCAGTGGCCGGTCAGTCACCAGTCACCATACCCGTCTCCGTCCATGCCTCCTGTACCCAACCGTCAGCCTCCCACCTCGTACCAGTCGCCCCCGGCCGTGCCCAATCACGTGTCCCGCTCTCCCAGCCCGGCGCCCTTTTCCCGACCCATGGGCGGTTCCATGTCCCCCAATAAATCTCATCTGATGTCCTCTATGAAGATGCCGAAACCAGGCGTTCCCGGGGCCATGCCGGGATCCCAGGGCGGCGGCGGCTCCCCCGCTCAGGGTCTCCTGTCAGTCCATCAGAAGATCAGCTTTCCACCGGAGTCCATCGAGGCCACGCAGGCACATTTAAAACCTCGCCGACGATTAACCTCCAAAGACATCGGTGAGAGTTTCACATCCTCGCTGTTATTATAATGTAATAATAATCAAATGAAGTGTAAAAATACATAAAAATATTTACAAGTTAAAAATGTAACCAGCAACTAAGATGCATCTTTATTATTATTATTATTATTGTTGCACCAATTGTGAATGTGTAACATCATATTATTGCCCAAACAGTAAGAAAAAGAGACTTAAAAAGTACCAGGGTCTCTTAAATTATATTTATTTATGTATTTATTTATTTTATTTAACTTTTTTCTTCCTTTCCCCATTTTAATCGTATCATTTTTAATCCGTGTATGAATATATATGTATGTTTTTAACACAGCAATAACATCTAGGACACATTTACCTCTGACCCGTTTGACTCTGGTTGTCATGTGCGTCGTGCAGGGACGCCGGAGGCCTGGCGCGTGATGATGTCATTAAAGTCTGGGTTGCTAGCCGAGAGTTCCTGGGCTCTGGATACCATAAACATCCTGCTGTACGATGATAACACGGTGTCTTTCTTCACGCTGTCTCAGGTACGTCTGATGAGTGGGTACGGTACTCAGTTAGACTTCCTGCCCCACTCACAGCTTGGGTCACTGTTGGGCCCCTGAGCGAGGCTCTTACAGTTTTTTTTTCTTTGTTCCTGTGCCTCTAGCTGCCCGGATTCTTGGAACTCATCGTGGAGTATTTCAGACGCTGCCTGATTGAGATCTTCGGAATCCTGGACGAATATGAAGTGGGCACCGACGGGCAGAAGACTCTTCTGGGTCCGCTAGCAGAGCCGGTCAAACAGGAAGGTGCGGATCTGAAGCTGGAGGACCAATCGGATCCCGAGCCGGAACCTACGGAGCGCGTACCCACAGAGCGGGAGCTGGGGCCCAACGGACCAAAAGAAGAGACCGAAGACGTGGAGCTTTCGTCTGAGGTCCGACCAAAACAAGCCAGCAGGTACGATCGCTTCCCGGTGAAGGTGGAGGAGAAGGACGCCGTGGAGGACCAGGTGGAGGACCGGACCCAGCTGCTGGGTCTCGGGAGAGACTTCACCAGCGGCTTGTTGCACTGGAAGGCGGGCGGAGGAGACTCGACCGCACACATCCAAACTTACATCGATATGAAAAGGACGGAGACGAACGACGCCGATCCAAGTAAAGACTCGGACGAGGATCATAAAGAAGATCAGACGCACGTTGCGGGTGAAGACGCGGAGTGGCGAGAGTTCCCGAAACGGGAGGAGCACCTAGAAGACGAGCCCCTGTGCTGGGACGAGGCGCCCCTGTCGACGGCCGAGGACTGGCAGGACGAGCTGGCCAAACGCTGCGTCTGCATCTCTAACATCGTACGCGGTCTGTCCTTCGTGCCCGGCAACGACGGCGACATGGCGCGCCACCCGGGTCTGGTACTGATCCTGGGCAAACTCGTCCTGCTGCACCACGAGCACTCGAGGAGGAAACGCACGCCGCCGACGTACCAACACGAAGAGGGGCGGAGCCTCGCCTGCAGTAAGGACGAGTGGTGGTGGGACTGCCTGGGCGCCCTGCACGAGAACACGCTGGTGACCCTGGCCAACATCGCCGGGCACATGGATCTGTCCGTCTACCCCGAGAGCATCTGCCTGCCCATCCTGGACGGCCTCCTGCACTGGATGGTGTGCCCGTCTGCCCAGGCGCAGGACCCGTTCTGCCCGGTGGGCGGGTCGTCTTCCTTGACTCCGCAGCGCCTGGTACTGGAGTGTCTGTGCAAGCTGAGCATCCAGGACTGTAACGTGGACCTGCTGCTGGCGACCCCGCCCTTCAGCCGGCAGGAGCGCCTCTTCGCCACGCTGGTGCGCCTGGTGGGCGAGCGCAAGAGCCAGATGTGCCGGGAGATGGCGGTGGCCGTGCTGGCCAACCTGGCGCAAGGGAGCGGCACGGCGGCCCGCGTCATCGCCCTGCAAAAGGGCAGCGTGGGGGCGCTGGTGGGCTTCCTGGAGGACAGTCTGGCCATGGCGCAGTACCAGAGTCCTCACGGGGTGCTGCACGCCGGGCATCCGGGACACACCGAACCGCCCAGCGTCAACATGATGTGCCGCGCCGCCCGGGCGCTGATGGCCATCGCTCAGGTGGACGAGAACCGACCCGAGTTCGTGCTGTACGAGAGCCGCCTGCTGGACGTCACGCTGTCGTCCGCGCTCAGCTCGGCCGTGGCGGCCGTCCTGTGCGAGGTCCTGTTCAGACTCGGGCGTTCGTGACGTGCCCGCTGGAGCCACAGGGACGGGTAATCGTCGCTGGTATAGTTTTTATTTAAACAAAGAACAAAAGGCAAAAAAATGGGTTTTTTTTGTTTGTTTTTTACAAATGAATATATAGAGTATATAGAGCGCCCCCTACCCACCACGTACGTTTGGTTTTTAATGATTTGAATTCAGATATTTAATATTTCAACGTTTCTGTCTCGTATGATTTCCACGTTTTGTTTTGTTGCGTTTCTTCGTTTCTTTCGTTCGTTGTTTTTTTTAACCAAAGTTTGTATCGATTCGTGGACGCCGCGTCCGTTTGCCCTCACGCCGTTTATTTTTCACGCCCCGTGTGGCCGTCTGTGACGGGACTTCGTTTATTCGGGAGTGCAGATTTATTTAAATCGTGATGTGCTGTAGATAGAACATGTTCAAATACAAAAACGAAAAGAAAAAAACAAACAAAGCGAAAACAACAACACATTCGATATTCTTGTACCTGCCTCGTGCAATAGGGTTGAGGAGGTTTGTCCTGGGGGGGGTGGGGGTGGGGGGGTGATTAAATGTGAATGACTTTGCACCACAGGGAAATACTGGGATGTCATGATCAGTATCGCTGGGTGTGTGTGTGGGTGACCCGTTTCCCACACGGCTGTTTTAAACGTACCGGCGCTCTGGGTGCCGCTCTGCTCTCTTCTGCCACCTTTGGGCCGATCTGTATATATGATGTGTATATTAAACGGGCCCCGTTTCTCTTCTTCTCTCAGAGATGTGGTATTATTATTATACGATGCCGATTGTTAAGCGGTTTCAAGAACGAACGGTTCCCGCGTCTCCTCACGATGGCCTTGACGTGTCCGGCCAGGAAAGGAACTGAACACCGCGGACTCCTGAACTCACACGTACGGCGTCCCGAAACCATTCTCCAGACTTCAGACGTGGGTTCTGATGCGACGCCAATAACGCCGAACTCTTTTTCCATGTCATTTGATTTGACGACCATTGTTTATTAGTATAAAGTCTTTATACTACATGTTCCACATGTTAAAGTAAACGTACATGAAACCTGCAGCAGCCACGAGAACTTTTATTCTTCTTCTATACTTCAGGATTACAGGGAACTCGTCATGGATTCATACAACGTACATTCCTGTACTAAATATCATTCTCGTTTATTATTTAATCATTTACAGGCTGCATTTGATTAGGAACTATTAAGATAAACCCATTACGGTGTTACATACACAATACACGTCACAGCGCTTCACACTCCATTTGCTCATTCAAGAGTTCGTTAAAACGTTTCCACACTTAAACTTTTTATTTAAAATTCCACTTCATTTCTACAAGCACGTGACTTATTTCTAATACAATCAGACAAAATGTTTCTGAATGAATTGAGCGCGTATCCGCCGCCGCCGCCACTACTGCTTTCACTTCACCATGACATGAAAATCTTCATCACCTTAAAGCTTCTTTGAGACTCCAGTTCAGACGGAAGTTAATCCGGACGATACGTTCACTGGGTCACACCCGAACACCCCCCCAAAAAATAAAAGAGGCTTGACCTGGACACCCAGTGTTGGAGTGTCTGAAGGTTCTAGTCTCCAAATCCGTCCACGATCAGAGACGAGGGTTCGAAGACGAGGGTTCAGAGCTCCTCTTATCTACAATTATGTTGTCCATCTTCTCTTCATTATTATCATCATTTCGATTTAAGTAGAGAGTCCCAGTCGAAAGGTTCCGCTTGTATCTGAACCGCCTCATTTTTTGGGATGGTGGGAACGATGGACTGAATCTTCTGCCGAAATTCCACCAACTGGAACGTAAAAGAATAAAAGATTTTTTTTTAAACACAATATCAGTGTACAGACTGCCCAAGAAAGTGGAACTGACCGTACTAAATTTAATATAAACAGAACTTTGTCATTCTTATGTTATAAAAGTTTATAATAATGTAATAAAATATAACGATAGCTTGAAAATCTAACCAACAGGGTGACAGTAGCAGTACTTGGTTACTTGGTTACTTACACTGTGAACACCGAGCGCCTTCCACACGGCAAACGAGAGGAGTCCCACCCCGCACCAGGCGTACAGAGAACCCCACCCGAGTGCACGCAGGGCTAACGATGCTCCACTCTCGGGTACCGCTGCAGAACCCAACACACCCTGCACACACACACACACAGACACAGGTCACACAAATCATTCAATCATCACTAGCAAATCAAAATAGAACGTTCAGACAACATTCAATAAACCGAAGTTTATTCATTAAAACACTTTCCTCAGAAATAAACATTTTTACTACAGGAGATACTAACGAATGGATCTAAAGCAGTGTGTTCTCACTTTCTACATCCGGACCAGCTTCATGTAAAAGACTCGACTGGTCAGTATGTTTACGAGAAGAAAATAAAAAGCTATTGTCACGAACACTGTGAATGTTCCAGCCTGCACCAGATGTAGTGAACTTAATAAATATTTAGATTTCACTTAGACCTTCATACCTTATTAAACCACTCCGGGCTTTTCTTCTTAGCCAAAGCCAACGAGGAGCCGAATCCCGCCATCATTCCAGCAGCGGCCACGGTAGTAAGAAAAGCACCACCTAGGAAACAGAAAGATACAAATATATAAGTCATATTATTTATTTTACACGCCGTGTTAAACATGTATGTTATGTAACAGCAGAGATTCGGTTTAAGAACGAGAACAATCTTGTGTAAAGACAAAAAAAAAACTTAAAATATAAAGAATTTGTTGTTGTTAGAGCTCATTCCAACTTTTCAGTGTGTGTAAGGCACACAGTAACACCCTGGAGAGAGCAAAATACACACACACACACTGTGTCTGTGGCAATTAACTTACCCTTTAGTCATCCTTTTATATATTTATAATTATA
>JAOTRQ010000023.1:1377654-1389968 GCA_028565875.1 Hoplisoma paleatum
CCGACTGTACTCCCGGCTGTAGTACCGACTGTAGTACCGACTGTAGTACCGGCTGTAGTACCGACTGTAGTACTGATTCGAGTCCCTCTCAGATGGTTTAGATCAGAACCGTCGAGTTTGATTTCAGCCTCGTGCTGCCGTTTCTGATCCTCATTTTTACAACCACAAACACTTCGTTCAGATTTATTAATATTTTAATATATTTTATCGTTTAATTTAGACACTTGTATCCACGGTGATCATTTTAATACATTGAACCGTATTATTGACTAAACGATGTATCGGACGGGTTCTAAAGTTCTCATGGATAAACTCTCTCTCTGGCTCTGTACTTGGGAATCTGAACAGAGAAAATGAACAAACTTTGTATCAGAATGTTTGAACTTGTTTGTTTCATTCGTCTGTTTACAGTTTTTATTTACCGAGACACTTCGGTCAGGATTTTTCTCATTACTCTAGAATCACTGATGCGTGTTCGATGACTTTGTTGTTATTAGTACATAAAGCTGAATATAAGCAGATTCTGTAATGAGATGGAAATCAAAGGCAGTTTTGGTCTCGAGTTATGAAATAATGAGTTTCTGAGCCATGTGTCGAACGTGCTCCAGAGTCGACGCGGTTCCATCGTTTATTGACGCTGTCCTGCAGTGACCCGTCGCTCGCTGTTGTTGTTTTTTTATTCACACAGAATCATTTCTAAACCGATGTAAGACTATTGTATGATTTTTTTTCACAAATGAGAAAGAAAGAAAAAAAAAACAATCAATAAAAATCTTAAATCAAAACGTCTCACCTGCTGTCAGTTTCTCATGGAATACGTCTCTGGTCCAGGGTTCGAACACACACACACACACACACACAGATAAAAACAAGTCAACACACACTAGGGGGCAGTAGTGAGCAGACATGCGCATCCCAGGGGAGCATGTTTAAGGAAGTGGGGTGTCAGTGCCTCGCTCAAAAGCACTCTCTGAATCGAACCGGCGACCTTCCGATTACAAGGACTGGAATTCTGAACAGATTTGATTGGATGTGACCCAGAATTCGTCTGATGCAGGATTCGTCTACGGTATCATTCTCATCCACACATCCTCTGTTCAAGAGTCTCAGAGTTTATATGTTTTTAGGTTCATGTCCCAGTGTGGTGTTGTTTATTACAAACAAATTGTTTGTTTGTTTAGCCGGATTGTACGAGTGAGGAACCATCAGCTGGAAACAAATAGTTTGTTCTGTATCTAATAAAGCAGGTTTCAGGGGTCAGGATAGGGCTGAGATTAGTGTCTTTAGAGGACGAGGACCAACTACGGCCTCGAACACGGCCCTCACGCTCTCTCCTCGGCACACACACACACACACACTAATTAATACCTCAGGATGCAAATGAGAACAGCTGTCGAACTACTGCAGGTTTTTTTCTTCTTTTTCCTTCGGGTCATTTGTCAGGAATCTAATGAGGCTCCGAGCCGATGATGACGTGCAAACCCAAATTACACAAAACTGCCATCAGAGGGGGTCACGGGTCCGAGATTACAAGGTCCGTGCCGACGTGTAAAAGAAATGATTAGGAATTATTTATCTGCATTTAACCCAACCTGGGCCGTGAAACTTACATTTATACACACTATAGGGGGCAGAAATCAAGATGCTGACGTCGTGGCAACAGAAGAGTGAGAGGAAACTAATCAACGTATGAGACAGGACGTTAACGACTCTTGAATAAATAAAGTTTGTGGACGTGGGTCATGAACATGACGGTTCTTCACTGCACATCTTTAATGAAACAGCTCCAATCGGGCGTCCGGGTCACATCGCGGGTTCGAGACTCTGGTGCCTCGTGAGTTCACGTAATAAGTCTTAATAACAGTCCCCTCGGGTGTCATATCAGACGTGGCCAGTCGGCGCTTCTAATTACAATCGTTTGCGGTCACTGGGTGTCGAGTTTCCCGTCGTTAAACACACGCGGCTCGAGAAAAGCATCAGTTTCATCAGGTTTAATAACGAGTCTTTACTTTTTATTCAAGTTTATGTACTTTATATTAGTACGGTGCGTTTATGGTTCGAACCCGCGTCCACTGAGCTGGTTAGTTAATGAAGGTGAGATCAGACAGGTCGTACTCTCTCTCCTCTCTCTCTCCTCTCTCTCTTTCTTTTTTATTTAGAAAGTTTTATCTGTCTCGCCCGGTGACCGTCAGCGCTGGCAGGGTGTAATTTGTGCTCTTAAGCACAAAGACCGAAGCGCCACGTGGAACGTCCGCGCGTCGAGATTTGAGCGCTGCGCCTCCTGCCGTATTTCGGAGGGGTGTAATTAGGATCACCGCTACAAAGAGGAGAGAGTCGCGGGATCACGGCGGAGTTTCGCTCCAGACGAGCCGTCAGGTTTGTTTAAAGGAGCATGAAAAGAGCCAGACAGGAAGAGGAGATTTTATTTCGAGACATCGAGCAGGTCGAGCGGGTGATCGGATCAGATCCGGGTGAAATACAGACGCTCGCATCATCATCATCGTCGCCGTCATCGTCGTCATGACATCACATGAACATCTTTCTTATGCTGCTGCCGACACTATTGCATCCACCCGACTGCATCTTTACTGATACCCCTCTCTCTCTCTCTCTCTCTCTCTCTCTCTCTCTCTCTCTCTCTCTCTCTCTCTCTCTCACACACACACACACACACACACACACACACACACACTCATACACCTTTGTGTTTAAGTTTCCTCTGGGTGCTCCGGTTTCCACTTACAAACCAGTAAGACACTCAGAACTGAACAAGCACAAATTCCCACACTTGATACTTTATGCATACTGTATGTTCACGATAAGAAAGATGTTAATTCAAATTTCATTTGTGTGTGAGTTTCTATCTGGGGTTTTCCTCTGGGTGCTCCGGTTTCTCCTTACAGTCCAGTGACCTGTATATGGAACAGCTCACTACAGAACAGAATCTTGGGACTAAAGTGGCACAAATTCCCACAGCCAGAGAGACCTGATTTCATGCGTCTATATAAGGTAAGAGATTTGTGTGTGAGTTTTCCTCCGGGGGCTCCGGTTTCGGACACACAATCCAGTAACCACGATAGAGACTGAACAGAGGCACAAATTCCCACACAGCTGAGAGACCATCAGTTCAGTTCCCGTGCGTGCGTGCGTGCGTGCGTGCGTGCGTGCGTGCGTGTTTTCCCCTGGGCGCTGTTGTTTCCTCTTACAGTTCAGTAACCAGTCTCTAAGCTGAAGTTCTGACCTCAGCATCTCTGACCAGTTTGGCCTCCCACAGATTTTGTTGTGTATTAGTTCGAAGCCCCCCCCCCACGTCTCTGGAGTGAGACATGTCGACCTGTAAAAAGTTCTCCGGGCTTCAGATCAGCTGAGCGTCGCTTTCGTTGTCTCTCCTCCTTCCTTTTTTTAGCTCCTTTTCACCGACGGAGAATAAATTATTTAAAATCGTGTGACCTTTTATCTCGCCCCCTTTGAAGGCAGCAAATTAAAAATGCAAATGGGCTCCGCTAATTAATATGCAAATGCATGCGTTTCCCGGCTAACAATTAGCAATTAAAACCGGCGCTGTCTAGAAAGAGCACCAGGCGAAATTAGCAACTTATTTTTGTGTTATTTATTTATTTATTTTCTTTATTTGGCCTTTGAAAAGAAAAAAGAAAAGAAAAGAAAAGAAAAAACGACACGGACAAAGTGGCTCTTTATTTAGAATAAATACTCGGGGTTGCGAGCGCTGACATCACGTTGTCGATATTTTTTATACGTGTTTATTACAATATGTTTTATTTGAAAACCCCTTTTATTTATTCCGTCTGTAATACTGGTTTGTATTACAGTGTCCGATTTAGAGATCCTTTGGAACCTCGGAGAACGTTACACCCGGGGTGTTCTGTAGTTACAAGCTCTGCCATGAGTGGAACGTTCTCCGAGGCTCTGGGGGTCGGGGATCCAAAGGTCGGGGATTTGGCATTGTGACATCACATCTTTATTGTCGTCTCTGGGGAAACTCCACATGCGTTCGTTATGATGTGTTTAATGTGAGGAAATCATCTTTTATCAACCCTTTCGTTGTCCAAGATTGATCGGTGTGCTGTACAAATATTCCACGAGCGGTGTTAAGTGAGGCCGACGTTCCGGATCTGAAGGGCAGAAGATCCGAGTGTTCGGCACTTAACATCCATTATCGGTGTGATTTAAGGTACAATGAGGTCGTTAAGGAAACACGGCGTTTACGATTCTCTCCACACACGATCTCCTAATGGATTTGTCAGCCGATTTATTCCGCCGTTTACTAATCATGCCCTCGTTATGGCGGCTCTTTTTCATCTCCAGCTCCCCGGTCAGCGCCCCCGTCGTCGCCCCTGTACATGAAACAGAAGTGTACTCGTCTGATTTTAATACTGAATTCATTCGTGCCGCCAGCGACGCCCGATCCGCCCGGCACTCGCTAAGGGGACTCTGGGGATTCCTATCACACTTCTATATGCAAATGGTCTCGCACCCGGGCAGCGGTGCAGGCATGCTGGGAACTCGTTTATGGAAATCTGACACACACACACACACACACACACACACACACACACACACACACACACACAGTTTGATTACAAAGGAATGCTATGATTAGGCAAGAAAATAACACAAACTCTCTACAATATTACAAATAAAATATGTTTCACATGTAGCAGTTCTGATATTCTGACGTCTCATCTGCATTCAAACGAACGTCGTGTTTCATTTGGTCTCCGAGTCTCTGATTACACGATTGTGACATCATTCAGACTGGATCTCGGAGATCTGAACAGTTTGATGGTGCAAAAGATGTAAAAAACACAGGAGTTCATGTAAATGAGTGTGAGTGAGTGAGTGAGTGGGTGAGTGAGTGGGTGAGTGAAAGAGTGAGTGGGTGAGTGAGTGAGTGAGTGGGTGAGTGAGAGAATGAGTGAGTGAGCGAGAGAGTGAGTGAGTGAGAGAATGAGTGAGTGAGTGAGTGAGTGAGTGAGTGAGAGAGTGAGTGAGTGAGTGAGTGAGTGAGTGGGTGAGTGAGAGAATGAGTGAGTGAGCGAGAGAGTGAGTGAGTGAGAGAATGAGTTAGTGAGTGAGAGAGTGAGTGAGTGAGTGAGTGAGTGAGTGGGTGAATGAGTGGGTGAGTGGGTGAGTGAGTGGGTGAGCGAGAGAGTGAGTGAGTGAGAGAATGAGTGAGTGAGTGAGTGGAGTATGTAGTGAGGTATACAATGAGTGAGTAAAGTATAGAGTAAGGTATTGGACAGGGCATTGAGCGAGCGAGTGGTTGGGTTGGTGAGTGAGTGAGTGAGTGAGTGAGTGAGTGAGTGAGTGTATTGCTTTAGCAATACAAATGTGAATATTTGACATGCTAATAAAGCTCTTTAAATCTGAATCAGAGTGAGTGAGTGAGAGAGTGAGAGTGAGTGAGAGAGTGAGTGAGAGGGGTATACAGTGAGGTATATAGTGAATCATATAATGAGTGAGATATACTGCGAGGTGTACACTGAGTGAGGTATTTGGTAAAGTATGGAGTGAGTGAGTGAGTGAGTGAGAGAGGTATATAGTATATAGTGAAATATACAGTGAGAGAGGCATATAGTGAGTTAATGAATGAGGTAGAGCGTGACTGAGTGAGAGGGGCAAACAGTGAGGTATACAACGATTGAGGTATAGGGTGTAATAGACACAGAGTGACAGACAGGATGAGTGAGTGAGTGAGTGAGTGAGGTATAAGGTAAAGTATCGAGTGAGTGACAGACAGGACATTTTGATTGACAGCCCCCGAGGGTGTGACGCCTCTCGCCGGGTGAGAGAGTGAGAGAAAGATTTCGAGAGTAAATGTGTTGAAGCGGCGGGTTGTAAATGAGGACAAAACAAATCATCAGCACTCGCAGCTGGAGCGCCACCCGACCGCGCCGAAAAACATCACACAGGAAGTGTGTGTGTGTGTGTGTGTGTGCGTGCAGAATAAACACGGCCTCTCAGCAGACAACGGGCAAAAATTAAGTTGCAAATGTATGCACGACATTAAACGGCAGAATTAAGCGGCTAAATGAGCGAGTTAAACTCCAAACGTCAGAATTGTGAATAATTAGGCTAAATTTCCTGCTCCTGATCCTCCTCGTCAGGGTGTAAACAGACGCCTCAGTGTGAACAAACGAGGTGAATATTAGAGCAGCAGTTCAGGTTCTGGGGTGCTGAAGCGGAACTGATGACATTTCTTTTGTAGTTAAATCCGACATAACAAATAAATAAATAAATAATCATGAATCTGTTACCACGGTGGCATTATGGTCGAGGATATGACAAGAGTGAGAGACGAGCGCCACACAAAGTCATTTAGAGACATTTCATCATTAAAAACTAAACAAAAAACAGCAAAGAAGTTCCCGGGTTCGATTCCCGGGTAGGGGGCGATTCGGGGCTTTCTGTGTGGCGTTGTTTGCATGTTCTCCCTCATACCAACACCAGTTTCCTTGGAGAGCTCTGGTTCGATTCTGACAGTCTAAAAACATGAGATACTGGTATTGTTGTGTGTGTGTGTGTGTGTGTGTGTGTGTGTGTGTGTGTGTGTGTGTTGTTCGTCTCTGTACCCTGCAACAAAAACGGCCACCTGTTCAAGTGTTTAGTGTATTCAGGTGTGTGTACCACCGTGACCCGAAAATAGGATTAAGCGCTGGTACGACTAGACCACAGGATGGATGGATGGTCGTTATGGTCTTATTATGACCAGGGTAAGAGTTTATACTCCTCAAAACATTTAAGAATCAGAATTTAATTCATTAACATGATATATGATGAATAATAGACCTAAAATAAAACTATTAAACATTATTTGCAGGCTGGAGGTTTCGGTGTTTTGGGATGCTGTTCCGCTTCTGTGATTTGATAACATGCTGGAATGTAGATGAGCTTAAAGCCGAGACTAAATGGCCCGGGTCCCCGGGGACTCCTCACCCCGTCTCCTCTCCTGCTGTAATTCAGAAATAGAGCTTTAATAACAAGCTACGTCGCCCTCGCATCATTAATCTGTACATTAACGAACCCGCTCCACCCACACGCTCATTCCACTCCTGCTATTATTTTTAGTAATAGGGACAGGTACCAATGCTGCGATAATACACGCCTGGTTTCATTCTAATGACACTAACCCCCCCCACACACACACACACCCGGCCACCTTCGCTTATCCCACCTGCTGCAGGTAATCAGTGCTTATGCTTAATCTGGCAACCAATGAACCTGTTCGTTTATATATAGATGAACTGGACGTCTCTGCCAGGACTGCTCGTAGGTGGACGGTTTGAGAGTTGATCCGGTTTTCTTGCTTTTTTTTAGACGTGTGATCATTAAACCCATAAAACGTATTATTTAGATTAGAATAGACCGACCTTTATAACTTTATAGTCTGTTTACCGAGTAAACAATTACGAAGACAACAAAATGCCTTTATATACATCAGTCGCAACTGTAGGATGAAAGAAACAAACTAATTGCCATTAAACTTAGTCTTAACAGGCAAGTCTTTAGTGGGGATTTGAACCAAATGAGTGAATTTATTTGAAAGAGCTTTTTTAAATATAATATATATTATCAAAATGAAACAGAGAGACATTAAACAGATAATGGCAGATCGATTAGGTTGTGATAATAACCCAACAGCTGCAGGTCCGGTTCACACGATCCAGATTACAACATCTGTATTTGTGTACCTGCACACTGAACTGGAATTCCAAAGGAAATTTTGTGGAATTTCTTTGCTTTGAACAGTTTTTGGTCTCTTTGGCTTTCCACAAATGCTCACATGGTCGAGGTGCATGTGTTCGGATCATATTTACACTTTTATTTAGCGATTTTTAATCTTTATTACAGTAAATATAATCGTTTTTCATACTTATTGTCTTTATTGCTGTTTTTATTCGTATTTTACTTGCTTTTGTTACTTTAACTCCTAAATAAATAACTAAGCTGTCATGCCAATAAAGATACGCTTGGGTTTGTTTTAATCAGTAGTTTTAATCGCTCCACTCGGTATGAAATATACAAAATATACGCGTTATGGAAGCAGTGAACGTTTATTGAGGGTTTAAGTTGCATTAACAGCACGAATTATTAGTTTTAAAAAGAACGTTAAAGCTCTTTGCTGACTCGGTGTTAATGCGCATGCGTACAAAGCGTCATGCCCGACTCTGTCACGTGACGGAACAGAACGTTCTGTGACGTCACGCAACTCGTTGCTTAAGAACAAGCCGTGCGCGTGAGAGCGCATCACTTCGTCACAGCGCGTAGAGAGAGAGGCAGCAAGAGAATATCTCCTGATTTTTATCGCCAATCGAGCTGAATTAATCTCTTAATTCATCAATCTTACATCAGTGAGTCGAATTATAAATTTTAACTTAATATTGACTGATCTATACATCTAAAAGACACGTGGAATAAGATGGGACTGCAAAGAAACTCATCAGACCTCACACTGAACGACATGGTGGACACCACAGACAACAACCAGGACATCTCCAGCACCAGCTCCACATCATCCATAGACATGAGCCAGACGCCGAAGGGCTCAGACTCTCCCACCAGTCTGACATCCTACGAACTGAACTTGGTTTCAGACGTGATAGCGGACATGGTCCTGGGGCAGGTAGTGGAGCGTATAAAGTTCGAGAACACGTTGTCCTTCAGGTTGTCCAGGATGCCTGGAGTGATGGTGGATCTGTCGGCGAAAATGTACGAAGAAAAGGCAATACAAGTCATCATAGACAAGATACCAGATAAAACTACAACCAGAATATCGTACGTTCAGTATTTAAGAAACAGACTGAAGGAAATGATGAACCAGATCATAGAATACCTCCAGACAACCCTCAAGAGGTTGCTCAATATACCTGATGAGGTAGGGGTTCAGGATGGAACTACAACCATTTCATCGTACATTCAGTATTTAAGAAACAGACTGAAGGAAAAGATGGACCAGATCATGGAATACTTCCAGACAACCTTCAAGAGGACGCCCAATATACCTGACGAGGTGGAGGTTCAGGATGAAAGTCCAAAAGGATCATCGTACATTCAGTCATTAAGAAACAGACTGAAGGAAAAGATGGACCAGATCATGGAATGTCTCCAGAGAACCTTCAAGAGGTCGCCCAATTTACCTGACGAGGTGGAGGTTCAGGATGAAAGTCCAAAAGGATCATCGTACATTCAGTCTTTAAGAAACAGACTGAAGGAAAAGATGGACCAGATCATGGAATGCCTCCAGAGAACCTTCAAGAGGTCGCCCAATATACCTGACGAGGTGGAGGTTCAGGATGAAAGTCCAACCAGAACATCGGACATTCAGTCTTTAAGAATGAAACCGAAGAAGTCGATGGACCAGAACCTGGGATTCTTCCAGAGAACCTTCAAGAAGGTGAAGAAAAGCTTCAGAAAATCGAAGTCACAAGTTTCCCCTGCAAACATATGATGTTTAATATTTAATTTACATTTTTTTGAATAAGATTGGGGAAACAGCTAAGAGCTCTGAAGTTACATGCTCTTCTGTATAGGAACATTTTCTGGGGTTTTGTAGGGTTTTCGACATGGTTAAGAGCTCTGGAGTTATGAGCTCTACCATGTTGGATCTTTTTTTGAGTTTATAGGGTTTTGGACATGGTTAAGAGCTCTGGAGTTATGAGCTCTACCATGTTGGATCTTTTTTTGAGTTTATAGGGTTTTCGACATGGTTAAGAGCTCTGGAGTTATGAGCTCTACCATGTTGGATCTTTTTTTAAGTCTATAGAGTTTTGGACATGGTTAAGAGCTCTGGAGTTATGAGCTCTACCATGTTGGATCTTTTTTTAAGTTTATAGGGTTTTGGACATGGTTAAGAGCTCTGGAGTTATGAGCTCTACCATGTTGGATCGTTTTCTGGTGTTGTGAGCGATTTCTACATCTGACTCTGTAATGCAAACCTCAAGTCTTGAATGAAGAAAGGAATTGGACAAGATGATTTCCTCACACACATTTATGCACTTGATAATAAACATGTATCACATTTCCTGAATGACAACAATAAAAATATAATGTCACTGCCATCTTTTTGTGATCATTTTGCGTGAATCGTGTTTATGTTGATTATTTACACACAGTAGATGTTCCATTCGTCGTATCCTCTCACCATCACACTCATTACCGTTGTTAAGCCCGGTGTGCACTCTCATTCCATCGTCATGCCAGTAGGCCTCGAACCCACCGAGGATTCTCATTTAGATGTTTACTCATGATGTCTCGCTCAGGAAACATCTCATCCATGTGTTCATTAACGTGACGGGTGCTGCCCAGCCGGTTTCAGCATGCCAGCCAGACCGGGCAGCCGTGTGCCAGGCCGGATGCCCCGCGGTGCAGCTAAACGCATCGTACATTCTGAGAGTCGTTACAGCCGCATGGCCTAATAAAAAAACACTGCGATTTTTAATTTCCTAGACATTTTAGATTTAAGATTTAAATTAAAACTCGGATCACCCGACCCACATTGACCATGAGAGAACATGCAAACGCCAACGAATAGATGAGCCAAATAATACAGGGTGGATTTTAAATTACATTGCAAGTCTATATTATATAAACGTAGTCAGCTGCCGTGTTGTCTCACCAGATTGTGCTGTATTAAGTTTTATACTTTATAAATCAGGTCGATCGAACGCTCGAAGCGAACACGCTAAGCTAACACGGTTAGCATTGCACCATTCAAAACAATGTGATGAGTTGGCACAAATAATTAAACTAAATCAAACTCGCAAATAAACAAATAAACAAATAAAATCCACTCATACGACTTTTTGCAGTTCAACATCAACAATCCGTTATTTAGTAAAAGAATCGATCTGAAAAAGTTCCGATTTCCAAATTATTATAATTAATTCCTCTGAATTCTGGGTAAGTATAGTAGGCGCCATTATCCAACGTGACTTACAATGACAGCATCGTTTTGGTATTTGGGACTTGAATAGGCGACCTTCTGATCTCGGGCCCAGTACCTTCACCACTAATCCACGACTGCCGTTATATAAGCAGCGACCTGAGCAATACGGTGTAAGACTCATTTTGTGGGATGAATCGGTACTCCGTGTGTGATGGACTCACACTCGAGTCGTTGATATTACTGACACGGTTCTCCTCCCGCTCGCCCGTCTGAGCTCGTGTTATTTGCTTAATATGTTCTGCTGGAAATCTGCATTGTCTGGGGCCGCTGGAGTGCGCCGAAAAGAGAGATCAATATAATAGGTTTGGCATCGGGCCAAAACGATCCCGACAATGTGCGAGCCGGGCATTCTGAATCAGCGGCGCATATCTGTGCATCTTTTTTTATTGGGGGGTGGGGTGAGCGGGAGAAGTGGTGAAGAAGGGAAATACAGACAGAGGATGGGTGTGAAAATAATTTGGCACGCGATGCCAGAATGCGGGCGGCACAATGCCCAAGGTCTGATGGGATAGGTGCCACATGAGCTGGCAAATTGGCTGGGGCGATTGGAGCGGGCGGCTCTATTCAGCGGGGGAGATGAAAACCGGGTCGGCTCGCTGATTTCTACAATCTGATGAGCTCGGCGGGACAAAGCCGCGGCCTTCCGGAGAGATTTTACACCGAACACGACGGTGCGTTCTCTAAACCGTACCGTGTCATCCTGAGAGAGAGGGGTCTTTTTTTACCCATGATGCTCCAGATAACAAATCCGTACCAAACTCTAATAACTCTATATAATAATAATAATAAAATATTAAAACATTACAATAATATATCTATAATAGTAACACAACATTTATAACAATAAAAAGATATATCAATCAGAATATAATATTATATAATAGTATACAGAATACAGAATATCATAATAATATACAATCATAACAACAATAATACTATAATACTAATAACAATAATACAACAATGATAATAATATAACAATGCTAATAATATTAATAATTATTTTTATTATAATTTAATAATAATTATTGGAATTGCAGCTCAAAGACTTTACAGTGTATAAATAATACACAATAAGATTAAATAATAAAGACAAAATAATAATGGATATGCAAAGTCCAGCAAATAGCTAATTTAACATTTTCATAAAACAAACAAACAAACTAACAAACAAACAAACATTTAGTGTTATTCTAAAACAAATTTAGGGTCACGGTGGGACACACACTGAGCAAATACACAAAACACCTGAATAGGTCTGGTGCAGGGTACAGGGACAAACACACACACACACACACACACACACACACACACACACACACACACACACACACACACACACACACAC
>JAOTRQ010000023.1:1469548-1484692 GCA_028565875.1 Hoplisoma paleatum
CTCAGGAGCAGCGAGAACCTCTGAAGAACCTCAGGAGCAGCGAGAACCTCTGAAGAACCTCAGGAGCAGCGAGAACCTCTGAAGAACCTCAGGAGCAGCGAGAACCTCTGAAGAACCTCAGGAGCAGCGAGAACCTCTGAAGAACCTCAGGAGCAGCGAGAACCTCTGAAGAACCTCAGGAGCAGCGAGAACCCCAGAGGAACCTCAGGAGCAGAAAGAACCCCAGAGGAACCTCAGGAGCAGAAAGAACCCCAGAGGAACCTCAGGAGCAGCGAGACTTGGAGTTCAGGGCCTCCACAGACGGGCAGTTTCGTTTTTACGCATCTGTGTGCGGCTGATCCGGGTGTGTACAGCTTTAAACCGAAAGCTGAAGACTGGATTAGACTAAAGTCCAGGACCTGGTGTGCGTGCGTGCGTGCGTGCGTGCGTGTGTGTGTTTCCTGCTTCCACAGAGGAACTGAGTACCGAACTGTGTGTGGCACTATGCGGGCGTCGGGGCGTGGACAAGGGCGCAACGCAAGACATCGAGAATTACAGGAAGTAAAAAGGGAAGAGGAGAGAAAAAAAACGAAAGAAACCATGGAAGGAGGCACGAAGCCGAGATAAATAAGAAGGGAAAATCATAACCACCCCGGTCAGACACTCGAGATCCTGACCGGGCACACGTTGGCACTGCCAGCACTGCCAGGGCAACTTTGCAGCGCTTGAAACAGCGATTACGCAACGCGCTGTGCACAACACAAGTACACAAATACACAAGTACACAAGTACACAAGTACACTTCTGTTTAGGCCCGTCAGGAACGCGCACGTACTGCCAACATTCTGACGTCATAAGCGCAAACTTCGGTTCCTGTCTAGGCAACACCAAGAGCGTGCAGAACAACAACAACAACACACAAACAAACAAGCCCAGACCCCCCCGAGATGTACTTACTGTAGTGTCGCACGCTCGAATCGGCCTCGTTTCTTATTTATGCGCTCGGGTTCGGGTGACAGGGGTGCGCGTAACCAGAACCGGTCCGACCCGGGGTCTCACTTCCCTTCTGCAAGGCCTTAAAATGACAGTCCGAGCTTCGATCCGACACTAATCTGATCTGACTGGTGCAGTGCAGGAAGGCGTCAGATAGTCGAGATTAAACTCATAAAGCAGAATAAAACACCGCGGCCCCGTCACGAACGACTCTTCTGGCATTTTAATCCAGGGTGTGCAAACACACCACTCACACACACCACCGCACACACACCTCACACACACCTCGACTCCTCCAGTGCAGGAAACTCGTGCACACACACACACACGCTCGGTTACTTTCGTCAAGTTTGCGCGATGAATTTTCACGTCTTCCGCGAAACTTGCGGCTCTGATTGCACACGGGCTCCACGACAACTGATTCACTCACAAATGATTCCTCTATGTGACTCTTTGAGATGAGTCGATTCGCCTCCCTGAACAGGACGCGACTGGATCCGATACATGTCCACATAAATAAGTTTTAACACTTTAACACTTAACTGTTTAACGTCGACATTGTCCGTAAACATAAATTCTCATTGAATAAGCCAAATAGTTAAAAAACATTTCATTAAAGTAAATGGTAAAAGTTTGTCTGCCTCGCAAACGAATTAGCATAAAATTAGCCACCACAATCGAAACATATGCTTTTTAGACATATATACAAACATATAATTAACCTTTTACAGCATAATTGCTAAATATTTATATATTCCCATACCCTAAACTACCCATTTTGATACACTTCAACTTCCACTTCCAAATGGTCGAAATTATATTTAATGTTGTGGCTAAACCATGCTAGCATTTTTGCCCTGTCAGACTGAGGTTACTGAAGACCTCAATACTGTTGTTTTTATTTAATAGTTCTGCGCATAGGTTATATACATTAAGTAATTCACCACAACAACACCAGAGGGCGTCGAGTTTTGACGGGTTGTGTCACGTTTGTGTTTACACTCCAGTTTTAGCATTCAGCGAGAAATGTCGTTTTTCTTTTCTTTTTTTAGAATTTTCTGAGCGATTTTGAACAACGGTCGGTTTTAAATGCTGGATCTTAAACAAAACATGATGAACATTAGGGCACCTACATCTACCGGGACAGACAATATTAACTACAAGCACACACACTTCATTGTTTTGCTCCCCTGTGTGGTCTGTGTCGTTTGGAGGGGATTCACATGGACGCAGAAGTTTTGCGTCATGACGGTGTTGATTTGACACAGGTTTTACACCTGACATCCACTTTCAAACGTTTCTAACTACACATCAAACCGCAATGGGTAGCGATGCAGACCTCAAGGAGGAGCACTATAGCCATCAGAACAATAAAGCGTGCATGCTTGTAGTTAAAGCTGCTTTCTGCATATGACCGTGCCTCGATGTTTCGTTTCTCGCTCAGTCGTCTATCCGGTGGGTAAACAAACGTGACCGAACGTGGTGAATTACTTTGCGGTGCAAACAACCTCAACACAGAAGTATAAAAGGAGGTACAAATCAGCCGTTAGACTGTAGGGGCTAAAGTTGGTTCATAACAGGATTAAGCCATTGATTGGAACTTAATACGGACCTCTGATTTGCTTCACAGAGACCTTGAACAGCACTAGAGACAACACTGTCTGTACTGTCTGGAAGTTACAACACACAACATTCAAATCACAAGCCTGAACAATCTTGTCAAGACAATAAAGAAGATAATTCCATGTTACAGGATATATCAGTGGTCTTTATAAAATCTAGCAAAAGTCTTCATATTCTACAAAACCTGGATAATCATGTTCTGTGACACAGTTTGAAACTTGATTTGTTGTTGCTGCCCTAGTACAGTTAATTAAACTGTATATTATAGAATTCAGATGACTGTGTAACTGTCGCAACATTTCTGTTTATGCTGTTACTGCTTCTTGTTGACCTTTTTCATTATCAGTTGTGGCGCCAGGGTGATTTGTGATTTGTGCTTCTGTTGTTTCATGAACTCTTGCAGAATTTTAAACCATCTGACAGTGATGTCAAGTCTGTTTGATACGACTTTTTAATTCCGAGGGGGTTATTTTATTGTGCATGAGAATTTAAGTTCAGTTAATTGTTCAAACAAATTAAGCTAGTAAGCATAGTATGTGACTATGATGCTTCCTGAGAATAGCCTTGCATTTCCAATGAAATGAAGTAGAAAATGATCAACAAACTATTATTAATTCCCTGTTACTGAAACTCACGATCTGTGCAGATTTGCAGATTTTTACAAAAAACAAAATAAAAAGAAATGTCAAACATATTAATCCAACACAGGGAAAAGAAATGTTGGATACTTTAAAGGTTTACAGTAGAACAGTGAAGTAGTCAAATTACCACGAAAGTTGATAGTACAAGTTCACAGTTTAACTGTAAAAATGAATTTATGTCAGCCGATAATTATTCTTTTGTTTTGTGCTCAGTTTGTGGTATATAATAATTTATTTGAGTATTTTGCTAGGAGTAATCTACTTTATTTGCTTTGTTTATTTAGAACTTGTCCTTATAAGAATTGTAGCGCCCCCTATAGGTCAGTACAAGAACACAGTGCTGTGAACTGTCGGATTGTGAACACTTCTTTCTTTTACTACTGTTTAGTTGAACTTGACATGTTTTCAGTTCTACTATGAAAGTTCATGACCAGTTGTGTCCAGTTTGTGTTTGAGCATACAGTAACAGTTCTCATATTATAATATTATTGAATACTTGACGTTTTGTTTATTTTCAAATGTTAAATCTGTGACAGATAAATGTCAGTTGTGTAATTTTTAGTGAAAGCAGCTGAAAGAATCAGTAAACAAAAGCTCAGTGCTAATATATACATGGTTTTTACAGATTTCATGTATAACGATGATGATTTTTGAGTAAATCAGACCTTTTCAGTCGTAAATAAAACTATAATAGCAGTAATTTAATTGTTTTACATCCATATATGATCATTTGCAATGTAAACAATTTGATTATCTTAATTTATAGTAGAACAATGGTTTTGAGTTTATGTCTTAAGTTTGGACCTAGTGAAATCTGACTGAATGCTAATTAATCAAAGATTTTCCTAAATTTCATGTATAATGATGATGATTAATAACTAAATTCACCTTTTGCAGTGTTGAATATATTGAACTATAAAATAATAGCAATTGGATTATTTTTACTTAATAATATGATGGCTTTGAGTTAAGCATGTAGGCTACATATGCTAGGACTTGGTTAAACTTAATTGAAGGTTTTCCCTTCCAATTTAATGTCTACAACTAATAAATATCCAGACTAAAATAATAATATTAAGCAATTTAATAATTTTAACAATATAGGAGAATGATGGTTTAGAGTTTGGGCCCAGTAAAACTTGTTAATTTATCAAATGTTTACCTAAACGTCATGAATAAGATGGCGATTAATCATTGAATCAGAGGCTTTCAATGTTGAATAAAACTAAAATAATAATAATAATTTGACTGTTTTACTTTACTATAGTAGAGCAATAGTTTCGTTTTGAGTTTAACTTGTATTAAACATACACCAGGGCTCAGTTAAGCTTGAATGAATGATTTTGCATGAATTTATAAATGTTTTCCCTTCAAATATATTGTATATAACTAAGATTAATAAGTAACCAGACTAAACTAACGATTTTAGACAATTTGATGATTTTAATTTAAAGCAGAACAATGGTTTTGAGTTGGGGCCCCGTGACTTGACTGAATGGTAATTTCTCGAAGGTTTTCCCACACGTCATGTATAAGACGGTGATTAATCATTAGTTAGATGTTTGAATGTTGATTAAAAGTAAATATATTCGCTGATTATAGTGATAATTGTGCTGAAATGGTGGTTTAAAAGTTCGGTTGTTAATGGCGGATCGCTTGTTGAACGCTAGCACTTTAAAGTCTGCTGAGGGTCAGCTGACCGGGATCACGTGAGCCGTGTCGTCAGTAGTTCAGTGAGGTCCAGACACTCCGCGACTCTGGTCAGTTCTGCTCGCTGTGGTTCATCATGGCGTGGACAAGATACCAACTCTTCCTGGCTGGTCTGATGCTCACAACCGGTTCCATCAACACACTGTCGGCAAAGTGAGTAGCTCAATACGGGCGTGTTTAACACGCACTTCTGGCTGTGTAGAGTTCATGGGAAACGTCATTTTAGTCTTAAACCCTTTCAAATCACAACATTTTATTGTTTTATTGATCAGATTCTCACTAAACTGGAGAAGCTAATCATTAAATACAAGCCTAAATATGTTCTGGGATCGGAACACTGGTGTGCTTTATAATATTCCTGCAGTCAGCGTTGTGTTTGTGTTGTTGATCACATAAACAACAACAACAACAACAACAACAACAACAACAGAAATGACTTTTGCAAACTGAGTTTGCATGTTCTCCTTGTGTCTGCGTGGGTTGCTTCCGGGAACTCCGGTTTCCTCTCATAGTGAGGTTATTATTAGAGCCAGAAATGGTTCTCTTACTCTTAGCGTGTTTCTTTGTGTGTGTGTGTGTGTGTGTGTGTGTGTGTGTGTGTGTAGCCTGCAACAGACTGCCAGCCTGTTCAGGTGTTTAGTGTATTAACCCAGTTTATGTCCCACTGTGCCCATATATAGGATGAAGCCTTTGTGACTGGATGATGATTGGATGTAAAATAACATTCACTATGTCATAATCATTGTATTTTATTAAGCTACACTATACATTTGTTACAGTTAAAGTTTGAGATTTTGTGCAAGTATAAGACTGCACATTATTATTATTATTATTATTATTAAAGGCGTCTTAAGGTATTTTGGGAGCTTTTATCTCCCACGTAGCTCACAAAGGGAAGTGCATCTGATTTCAAGCATCAGTCATTATTTCATGTAATAATAATAATAATAATTATAATTATAATATGTTTTCATTTCATTGACTGAGGCAAGTTTATTATGTTCAGCACTTTCAAGACCACCCTGAAATCTTAAATCTCAGAAAGACTTTAAACATGGCTAGAAATAAAAAGAACATCAAATCGAGGTTTATGTGTCTCGTACAGAATCATAAATGGTTCAACCGACAACGAGATGCTTTTCTAACTGCTCAGCCACGACATAATAATAGAGGGTTACAAAATCGATAAAATTAAAATTGAACAATGTAAAATAAGAAATAAAAGGGTCTTTTTAAACGCTAAGAACATGAAAAACAAATTAAAGTTGAAATCAGAATGTTTGTGTAACAGAATGACCCCCGTGTCCCTGCTGTTTATGGTCAGATGTATATGATGTGACCGTTGCTGACTGTGGTGTTCTTCACTAACTCATGATCACATGTGCTGCTCATTTTGCTGATTCTGCTGCTTTTTTACATTCACTTCATCCTCCACTAGCTATAAAACTTCCTTTAAATGTAGAAGTGTACAGAAGTGTGAGAGGAACGGGCCTCAACATGCACGAGGTCTCCTCTGAAACACCACGATTTGCACCCGAGCGCAGCAGACAGGTCACCTGATCGTGTCCGTCTGATATCAAAACCATTACACTCGTCTAATGTGTAACTCGAGCACAATATATTTATTTGTGTTTGGACAGTGTGTCAAAATATCCGACACATTCACTCATGACCTGTTGACTCTCGGGAATCGAACCGACAACCTTCCGATCACAAGCCCAGCTTCACAATAGATAAAATGATCCATTATTATTCCCAATAATAGTGTGATATTAAAGTGATATTAAAGGCACAAACACATCCGTACTGAGAAAAGTCAAGTCAGGTTTATTATTACAGCAACTTTACACCTTTAATTCGATACCGACAGACCAAAAAGCTCCAGCTGAACAAGCCAAGTGTAATACAGTACTACAGGAACGATCCCTGACCGGGACCTCCATCCTTCCTACTTCGATACACAAATCATACAAGCTTAAATGTTATCAATTAAACTTTGTAGTGAGATCTCGTGATAATATTTTGGTGCTAATATGTTAAAATTGTTGGTTCAAGCCCCACGACCACCACTTTAACAACCAGTTTATTTAAATATATATATACAGGTTTATTTAAGTGCAACTTACCTTTTCCTATTTTTTACTTTCTATACTGTTTACATTTATGTTTACATATTGTTTCATTTATAATCTATTGTTTAGCTTGTTAACTGTAATGTCGAGTGTTAGGATGGAGTGGTTATAAAGCTTTTCACTGCCGGTTGTTACTGTGTATAACTGTGTATGTGATGAATAAACTTTTATTTTATTTGTTACTGTTGGGCCCCTGAGTGAGGCCCTCAACTGTCGATTACTTAAAATGGTGTTTCGTTGTAATTGTAAGTCGTCTTTGCTAGATGCTGTAAATGTAAAAAATGTGCTGTATTTGTAATCACCTGCTGTTCAGACGTTCCTGGACCTTTAAGATTCTCTCACATCGATGTGATTTTGTTTTTCCTTTGAGTTTAAAGTCCAGAACAAGGTTTCAGACATTAAAACAAATAAAAGGCCGTCAGGATAAGAAAACATCCAGATGTAATGATTGGGTGACCAGACGTTTTCTTTTTGAGACGAATAAAATGTCTGAGTGAGAATTTCACAAGCGTCTAAGATTTAGTTTTACTAGAGTTTCTATAAAATATCGAGAAGTGTTTCATTCACAAACACGTTACGTCTCCTCGACTTGTTTGGTTCTCAGTTTCAAGTGTTCTGCAGAATTCAGACTCACAGCAGAATCCGACGGCCTTCGTCTGCGTCACAAAAATTACTAAATATGTGATACGTGATTTCGCTCATTTCTGAGTAACACAAATCTTTAGTTATTCATTTACTAGGCCTAGAGATCAGAAGGTCACCGGTTCGAGCCTCACTACCATCATGTCGCCACTGTTGGACCCCTGAGTGAAACCCCTTAACTCTCTAATGCTTAAAAAATGACCTGCAGTCATAATAAATGTAAATATTGTAAATAATAAATAAATAATTGTAATAATGTAAAGGTTTGATTCATGCCGTCTCCAATAAGACGTTGTGTATTTGCTGTGTATAAGTTTTATTTTATTTGATATGTTGATTTTAATGCTGTGACTTTATTATTATTTTAGATGGGCTGACATGTTTTCTGCACCTGGTTGCTCTGGATCACCTGATCACACTTTTTCTCATCCGTTCCTGCAGGTAGTTTTTGAGTTTTCTGTTCTTGATGTTTGCTTTTGCTTCTGACACACGGTGTAAGGATGTAAGCTGTAGGACTCCTGAGCTGGGTCTAATCTGTAATCACTCTGTAATCATGTCGATCACATCTATGATCTCAGGCTCTCGGAGTCCATTCAGGTTTGAAATAAAAATGTTTTTATTATCTAGCTTTAATAACGCTGGATCAATGTGTGTATAAGTGGAGAGATCTCCACACAGGTGTTATATAAATAAAACTTTACTTATTTAGTAAATCAGTAAGAAATAGCCATTTTACAATCTGTGACATCATTAAGTGATCGTTAATTTCATTGGTTCTATCAGTCGGCCTGGTATACATCCATCCATACAGACATGATCGATTTAAGGATGCAGTCAGACATGTGATTGTGGTACTTTTGCACACTTAATTGCATTATTTAGATGGTGCATCCCTACCTTATTGCTTTTCTGTGTTCATGTTCAGGCCGTGTTTATGTTTCTGGGTGAGCTGAGCTGTATCTTCGTTTTCTACATCCTTCTCTGCCACGATCGCCACAGACCGGAGCCCACCATAGACCCCGGTCAGAGCTTCAACCCCCTCCTGTTTCTCCCACCTGCTTTATGTGACATGGCTGGTACATCCATCATGTATGTGGGTAAGTTGTGACATCATTAGTGTGGTCTCTTTTGGTCCTTGTATTGTTTACTTGTGTAATGTTAATGCTTCTCACTGTTAGCACTCAACATGACGAGCGCCTCCAGTTTCCAGATGTTGCGAGGAGCCGTGATCATCTTCACCGGCCTCTTGTCTGTGGCTTTTCTGGGTCGCAGACTGTTACCTAGTCAGTGGGTCGGGATCTTGATCACCATCTTGGGTCTGGTGGTAGTCGGACTCGCTGATTTCGTCAGCAGCAGCCGAGGCGATGGACACAAACTCAGCGACGTCATTACAGGTACGATATAATAATAATAATAATAATAATAATAATAAACACTTCTCTGGACCCCACATTGACTGAGATTCCTAACCCACCACATGTGACGTGTGTGTGTGTGTGTGTAGTAAACAAAGAGAGCGAGCAACTACACATTCACCTTATCTGAGCCAATCAGCACCCGGGATACTGAACCTTGAGCTCTGATTGGGTCGTTCCTCAGCGTCTCGATAGCGTCAACAGAGGAAACGTCAACATGTAGCAGAAATAAAAAGATTTTCTGTCCTCAGAGTGATCAGAAACGTTTGAGATTACATGATTGAGTGACGACGTGATGGTGGAGTTGTGATGTCATGAGAAGCTCATGGAATGTTGTGTGATGTTTTATTTGCAGGTGATCTGTTGATCATCATGGCTCAGATCATCGCCTCTGTACAGATGGTGCTGGAGGAGAAATTTATTTACAAGCACAACGTCCATCCACTGAAGGCTGTGGGGACTGAAGGTAAAACGTTTTCCTCTTATTTATACAGAAACACACACACACACACACACACACACACACACACACACACACACACACACACACACTCGAACCTTTGAGCTTCTTGCTAGAAGGCGCCATTGGTTCCTAATAAACTATAGAAGCTTCATGTTAGTTAAATAGCTGCAGAATTTTCATCCTGAGTTTCTTTTGTTTGGTTCTCCAGGTGTTTTTGGATTCGTCATCCTGTCCCTGTTACTCATCGCCATGTACTTCATCCCAGCCGGCAGCTTCGGCAACAACCCGCGACAGGTCCTGGAGGACGCGCTGGACGCCTTCTGCCAGATCGGACACAAACCTCTCATCATCCTGGCTCTACTGGGCAACACCGTGAGCATCGCCTTCTTTAACTTCGCCGGCATCAGCGTGACCAAAGAGATCAGCGCCACCACACGCATGGTGCTGGACAGTCTGCGGACGCTGGTCATCTGGGTGGTGAGCCTGGCGCTGGGCTGGGATCAATTCCACGGCCTGCAGATCCTAGGCTTCATCATCTTGTTACTGGGCACCGGGCTTTACAACGGGCTGCACAAACCCCTGATGACCAGACTGCCCTGCTTTAACAGGGAGGCGAGGGTGGAGCCGGCGGGCGGTGCAGAGAGAGAGAGATTGTTGGGAGGAAGCAAAGCCGAACAAGACAGTTAATGATGGACGATCACAAAAACGCACAAATCTGGACTCGCAGTTTTGTTTTCCTGCATTGAGTGCCAAGTACGGACATTTAGGGCACATTAGATGTTAGTCGACTTTTTTTTGTCCCTCCAAATCGGTCCCAGCAGGGTCTGTAGTTGCCTAAAACACGATGCCAAATTCAATTATGGGCATTTTAAAAGGGATTTTTTTTACAAACATTTTAATTTTGTATTTTTATTTTTATGATGATCGACTTTGACATGATCAAATTTTAGTACTAATTCTTATCGTAATATCCTTAAATGGCCAAAAGTGGATGTAAGCATAAAAAGGTTATTTTTTAATTCTTACTTGAAGTCTGTGCAACACTACACTAGTGTTAAATGTATAAAACCTGTCAAGACTTAAGACTTATCAAGACTCAAGACTTGATTGTGTCGGTTTTTTAAACATGTTTATCAATCAACGTTTAATGCGTTGACACTGACATTTGATCAAATGGGCATTAATGAAAAGTCTGAAATGTATTTGAAGTAAATCACCTCTGACTAAAGTTTACAGTTTATTATTGTGTTCTCTTTGAATTCATTCATATTATACAATGTATGTGTGTGTACATATGTATATCCACCCACCCACACCCACACATAAAGTGTGACATCTACACATCTGTTGTTCACCCTATTATAAATTACATTTATCCACAGTAGACGTGGATAAAGACAAAGTCTTTATGATGTGTTTATGGGGGCATCTCAGTGGTAAAGGTGCTGGACAAGGTTGCCGGTTTAAGACCTGTCACTACCACAAGTCATTGTTGGGCCCTTTAGCAAAGTGCTTAACATTAAATTGTTTACTGTAGATTTTCACATTACTGTCTGTCGGTTTCCTCCGAGTACTTCGGCTTCCTCCAACAGTCCAAAACCATACAGTCAAGTTCATTGAAGATACTGAAATGGTCCTGTTTGTTTCGTTTGCAGCAGACTGGTGACCTATTCAGGTTTTTAGTGTATTCACCCAGTGTGTGTCCTACCATAGCACTAAATAGGATAAAGCGCTTGATGGATGTTTGTTTTTTGTACATAATGCTGACTTTAAATATGAACGTTCGAGCTTAACTCATGAGGATCTGAACCGTTTACATTTCAGCAGAAACATTTATCACTATAAAATTATTATACGTAGCAAGCAGCTGAGCTTTGCTCAAGGGCCCAACAGTTACAACCTTCGGTACCTTATACCATAACCATCCGATCACTGGATGTGTAATTCAAACACTTTGCTACTACTGCCATGTTTATTAAATCATTTGTGAGTTAAACAAGGACGACCAAACGTTACAACACTCAGGATGAAATGGTTGGCGGATGGATGTATAACTTAATCATGGATATCGTAATGAATTGTAATAAGAATGAAACCGATACTTTAAAGAAAATCTGCATTAATTAGCCGGAGAAGCTGCACGTCTTGGTGACGTCACAAGCTGCTACTGGCGGGTTGGTGTGGATACGAGCTGTGATGCAGTCTTGTTACTAAACGCTTCCAACAGCCCGTAATTCACACATTACGATTTATTTCATTATTTGTTTATATACTTTAATGAGTAATGGAACAGATCTATCGGATCTATTTAGTCTTGCTGGTGTGTAAAGAGAATAAAAATGCAGAAGCTTTTTCGGCGCGGATTGCGGCAGCTGCTGATGAAGGTAAGACACCATTCATACACACTAGCAAACTGTAATTCTCTTCCCTACCCGTTTTCGGTTAGTCCCGCCTTCTGTTCTGTTATTGGCTGGGAGTGGTTCTGTCGGGGTGTGATTCGTGAGGAGTCAATATTCACAATCGGTCAACCAATGAGACAGAGTTGTTTCTAAAACGGGTAGGAAATGTACAGCTAGCCATAACTTAAGATTTATTCGGTTTATTTGACCAATGCCGTCACGAATAAACATTCGTATTCGTATCGCGTAAATCTGGGAAGGTAACATTATTTTACATATTTATGCAGCATCTGATTAAAAACGAAATACGATTAACTAATAACAAGGAATATAAATTACTCCGTTGCGGCTTGTTTTTAGCAGCTGGCTAGTTAGACATTTGTTTCACTCCGCTATTTAAATTTTATATTTATAATTATCGCACTGTCCATTGCACAGACGCGTATTGTTTAGTTTTAAACGTTTATTTTTGTGTTATATGTAATTCACGTTAACAAGGCGACGCTCATTTTGTCTCTATGGAAATAGTTCCAGTTAGCACTGAATCGATTCTTTAAATGAAAGAGTCGATACAGCGAACATGTAATTGTTTCATAACTAGTTGTTAAAAAAATAAACATTAAAGCGTATTCTTTATGAAATAAACATTGAAATCATATCAGAAATACAACTGTGGCATTTTAAGTATTTAGTTTGTCAACAACCGTTTGTAACATTCGAATTGAATTGGTTAAAGTAAGGAGTCGATTCCTATAGTCTCGTCCTTATACTGTACAGTGTTAAAAGCGAATCGACTCGTTTGAATCGACTCCCAACTGCATCTTCTTGTTTACTGAGTATTTGGCGCGTGTTTTTGACATTGAATTCCATTACCATTGATTAAATACTTTTGCAAATGAAATAAAACATCATATTAACTGCAGTGCAATGACTTGATTAATTAAGATTGACAGAAGTCATCATGCTGTAATATTCTATAGTGCTTTCAGGTCGTAATATAAAGTAATATAAAGCTGCTTTGACATTTCTGCTGATTCTCTCATCTGATACCTGGTGATATATTTAGTATAAAACGCTGCAGTTATTTAAAATAAACTATTACAGGATTCTACAGTGGACTAATGTAAAATTACTTTTATGCTTCTTCCTCCACATTGAATCCAGTCCATGCAGTGAAATATTTACACACACACTAGGGGGCGGTAGGTAGCACACATGCTTGGCACGGTGGGCAGCCCTAGCCATGGAGCTCGTGGAGCAGTGAAGGGATTTGCGCCTAGCTCATCGGCACTCAGCTCTTGGAATCGAACCAGCAACCTTCTGTAACCAATAAGACACGATGCTCTTAAGTGTACAACGTGTTATCTAAATATTAATATTATTATTAAATTAAATATAAATTATTAGACTGAAACCGTAATATTTGATGCACCGGTTAAGCTACAATTGGTCACAATCAACCAACCCAGTTGGGGCAACCTGTTAGTCGTGGAACTTGAACCAGCAACCTTTTGATGACCAGTTTTGCACGTTAGCCTGTAGCTTACAGGTTTCCATTTAAAGTTCTGCCTTGAGTTCAAAGTAATTCACCGCTACAACACCAGGGGGTGTCGATTTATTTTAAACGTAAACATCAAGACACGATATATGTAGGGAGCGACTGCTTTAACTACAATCATGCACACTGTTTTGTTTTGATGCCTATGGTGCTCCCCCTTGTGGTCGGTTTTGACATGTCATTAAATCGGAGGTAAATATTGGAGGTGCACATTAGGCGAGGCAGAGGCTCTATGGAAGGAGCGCCGTGACGCTGTCGGTTTGACGCAGAGGCATAAATCAATTTTTAACTTTAATTATTAAATCTTATTCATTATTAATTTTTTATTAATTATTAACCACGTGGGAGGAGAAACCTGGTCAGTGTCAAAGTTTGACAAAATAAAAATAGGTTAAAATTAGCCGAGGAGGAAATAATAAACTCGCACAGATTTTCTCAAATAAACCTGCTTAGCTGTAAAACCTCTTTAGTTTTGCACTTCTTGGTTTTGATGTTCCTGCGTCTCCTCGGCTTTAGTTTGCACTTGATTCCTCGGCACGTGACGATCTGATAATAAAACTGTGTGATCTAATCTGATCTAGTGATGGATCTGTATCGCTGATGTCCGTCGCTGATCTCCTCTGAGCTCGAGTACTAAGATGAGCGCAGCAGCGGAACAAGCTGACATTCTGTCGGTGGGGAATGTGGTCCGGGACCGTTGGAGGGTGGTACGTACATCTGTGTTAATCACACACGGATCAGCATCACAAATACAGAACCGGAACAGTAACAAGTTTATCTGGACTTGTTCATACACACAGAGGAATGAATCCTCCACATCGAACCCAATCCGTGCAGTGAAACACACACTAGTGAACACACATTAGGGGGCAGTAGTGAGCACACATGCTGGACAGCACCATTATATGGATTCATGGGTGGGGGGGGGGGGTGTTCGGTGCCTTGCTCAAGGGCACTTCACTCATGAACTGTTGAATATTTATTTACTGCGTTTACATTTCAGATTCAGTTATATTTATATATTTTACTGTATCATTTAATATTCAGACGGTTCAGAAGTTCCTCTGTGTTGTTGTTATCAGTAATGTTGTGATGGCGTGTGAATGTTGTGCAGATTAAGAAGATTGGAGGTGGTGGTTTCGGGGAGATCTATGAAGTCTTGGACCAGATGAATCAGTGTAACGTGGCTCTGAAAGTGGAATCAGCTCAGCAACCGAAACAGGTCTTGAAGATGGAAGTGGCCGTTCTTAAGAGGCTCCAGGGTAAAACATCTGGCTCACATCAATCAGACACCAACGTTCTCCTAGTCTTAACCTTTGATCAGAACGGTGTGTGTGTGTGCGTGTGCGTGTGTGTGCACGTGTGCAGGTAAAGACCACGTTTGCCGTTTTGTGGGTTGCGGACGAAACGACAGATTCAACTACGTAGTGATGGAGCTGCAGGTACGACATCAGTTTATTTGATTTAGAATTATATATAGAGTTATACATCAGGTTATTTAGAGTTATACATCATCAGATGATATATATAGATTATATATAGAGTTATATATAGATGATTTATATATAGATTATATATAGAGTTATATA
>JAOTRQ010000023.1:1490261-1500370 GCA_028565875.1 Hoplisoma paleatum
ATCTGCAGCAGCATTAAAGGTAAAACTTCACTAATATGTATCCCGGTCTAAATGATATTTTTAGTCGACTATTAGTCCATTAGTTGAAGTAAATGATGACCTCTGGTCCACCAACAAAATCCTAGTAAACACATAACGTTAAGAAATAAACCACAACAAACAAACAACAGGTGGCGTTAATGAGACGGGAGACGATTGTTCGTCTCACAAGTAACAAGTCCAACACAGTCATGGATGATTGTGTATCTTTCATTTGCCTTGCATGCATGTTTTTGGACTGTGGGAGGCAACCGGAGGAAACCCACACAGACATGGCACCGGGATTCGAACCCGGGTTTCCTTGCTGTGAGGCGACAGTGCTGAACACTAAGGCACCGCGCCGCCCTGTTATGATTTAATAAACCAATAATCAAATTTAGGATTTGATTTTAGTTTAGGATGATGTAAAACTATTTCCTGTCTGTCTGTCTGTCTGTCTGCAGGCGTGAGCCGGGCGTCTGTGGTCAAGCCCCCTCCCTCATGGTGGAGGGCGTTCAGGTCTCTCTGCCCTCTTACGAAGAGGCCGTGTACGGCAGTGGCGGTGCAGTGGCTCCTCCCCCCGCGACCCGCGTCAGCATCGTGCTTTCCGAAGGACCGCAGACTGAGGCTCCGCCCACGGGGCCCGGACAGCCTCGGGAGGACCTCCCCTCCACCTCCTCGGCGTCTCACCACTCCGAGACTGTCCTGGTTCACCAGGAGCCCTCCACCTCGTCTTCATCCTCGTCCTCGTGGGTCGCCGAGCAGCACGGGGCGGCGGCGGCATCACCGCGGCGACAGAGCAACAGCAGCAGCGATCAGCACAGCCTGTTATCACTCACCTCGGTGGAGGAATACGCCGACGGTACGAGGCCAGGAGCAGAACCTTTATTCTGTTGTGTGTGTGTGTGCGCACATGTTTGTGTATTCAAATTGAGCCACGTTTGTTTTATTTTAGATTTCGATGTTCCACTGAATTAATATTAATAACATAAATAAGATAAACATTGTGTTGTTGTTGTTTATTGTTAATCTAACATTGTTTTTCATTTGTTGTGTGTTTTTTATCAGACATCCCCCTGCTGAAAGAGGCCTGACCACACACACAGCGCCCTCCTGGACACGGATCATCACCCGGACTCTGGATACCGTAGCTTTTTACCAAACCTATAACCCCACCCTTACCTCATCATCGTCCTAAACAACGCAGGAGTAAACAAACACCTCTCGATTGTCTTTCAGACGTCTCGCCGGGTCGTAACCGAGCCCTCGACTGTCTCCAAATGGTTCCGACTGTAGGATGATGTCACACACGTACATGAACTACACCTCAATAACACGCCTGATTTCTCCAGCGTGTAACGTGTTGGTGTGTTGTCATGTCCAGTAACGGTTCACATTCAGTATACGTTACACACACACGCACACACACACACACACACACACACATACAGAAGACAAATTTTAGAAGATCCAGCGAAACGTAACAGGAACAGTTACACAATATTGAACCTGACCAGGCTCCACTTACATTTACACGTTCTGCATTGATCCCAAGCGACTTACAGTCTAACAGTCCAACTGTGCTCAATTCGGTCAGAATCAGATCAGATCGGATCAGATTCTGCAATTCAACCTTCAACCGACGCTTCTTCTACCCGACATGGAAATCTTCACTGTTGTGTAACACAAACACTCGACACACAAAAAAGCAAATCAAAGTCTGTAATCCAGATGTGATCCCAGTCCCAGCTGCACGGCATTTTATAGCAGTACCCAGATATGCCCCGTTCCACCCGGTTTTTGTTTTTAAGGGGGTTCAGATCAGACAGTGAGAGTCCACAGATGATTCGATCGTGTTCCTGAAACCACAGTGTTTAGGATCTTTCTGGATTCAGGTCTCCGGTTCACCGCTGCTGGACATGAAAAACACACTCGGTTACGGTGACATCACAATAACGGGGTCGTTTCAGCTCAATCGGGCGTTTACAATCCTGCATGATCTGTGCATCGGCTTGTTTATTTCCCCAAAACAACAACAACAACAACAACAACAACATCATCAGCATCACCACTTCCATATGTGATTGAGAAGTAACATGACAGGAATGAACTGCTTTTGTGTGTGTGCGCGTGTGTGTGTGTGTGTGCGCGCGCACGTGTGTGTGTGTGTGTGTGTGCGCGCGCGCGTGTGTGTGCATGGGCTTCACCCACTGACTTGTAAAGAGGGCTTGATTTACAGTTTTATTTAATCTTATTTTATTTATAAATGTCCCAACACAACAACTAATCTGCAGAATCGAGACCTGAAACGATGGAACGGCGTCAGAAACCAGATTTATTAGATGATTAAATCCTTTATTATTATTAATATTATAATAAGGATTTATGATAAGAACCTGGTGAACTTGATTTATTGTCGGTTTATTTCTCATCCACTCTTCCACACATTTGATGGACGTTTCTGTCGGTCGTCGTCAGTCGATCAGTTTTCCTACGACGGCGTGTTCAAGTCGTATATTACAAAACAATAATTCAATTTGTAATGAAACATACTCGTGTTACACAACGTTACACAACGTTACACACCGATGAGACCAAAGTTTCTCTGAACAGACAAACTGAGCAAAATATCGTTTCTGATTTATTCTCGAATCGATTTATTTTCCAAAATATTTCTGATTTATTTTCAGAATTTATTTTCTAAACTTCTCATAATTGATTTATTCTCTAAAATACTTACATTTTTTATTTTAATCATTTCGGATTTATTCTTCAAATTGTTTTTGATTGATTCTCCAAATGATTTCAACTCTGATCTCTGTGCAGCATTCATTAGCAGAATTATTATCTCCAACAATTCAATTATATTTTATTATAATTTATATATTAATATATATATATTATATTATAAAAATTTTTTTTTTAATAATAATCATAATTATATCAGGTTTATTTTCAGGATTTTTCCCCCCAGTTTTCTTTATTTTGCCAGGATATAAATTGTTTATAATTTTTCAGTGCCCCCTCCCTCCTCGGCACCGTCGTTTCCTCCGTCACGTTTCACAGTATCGATTCAGTTTCTTTTACATCCTCACGTTTCGTCTGCATTAACAGTTTGGTGTCTTTTCGGAGGTTTGCGGGACTTTTCCAGCGTATTTATGGATGATTTTGCTGAAACTGATTTTAATTCTTTCATTTTTCAAGCTTTTTTTGTGGCTTTTTAAGATTTTCAGCTGCTGCGTCCCAAAGTTGTAAATTCTGTTGTAATTGTTGAAGTTTTGGAATCCTTGTTGCATCCCCTCGTCCCATCGTACGATGTTCATTCTTTCTGTTGTTTTTATCTGTACATTGCAGTGGGTGTGAAGATGATAGTATTTTAATATTTGTATAAAGTTTAATTTAATTTTACGGTGTGTCTGTATATAACTATTTCTAATTAAAGCTTTTTTGAAGTGCATCTTCTGTTTTTTTTTACTCATTCGTACTTCTCTCGATTTTACTTTTATATCCTGGCACCTGTTAGTGGGTGGGATATATTACATAACAAGTCAACAATTTTGTTCACATTTTAGGATCTGAGCGAGACTTGTGATTGTTCGACGACCGGGTCGGAGCAGTGGTCCAAGGAAGGAAGGGTTGTAAACTGGCGACGGGGTCCTGGGCTGCCGAGACATGTTGATGCTCACCGAAGACGTTGGAAAATGTTTCAGGAAGGAAAGTGAACAAGTAGAAATGGTTGTAGAAATAGTTTAGAAATAAAATTGATCGTCAAACCCATAATTGTGTCAGGATTTTAGTCAGGTAATTAATAATTTATTACTTTATTAACTGTTAAGATGGAATATTATTGTGTATCAGCAATCAAAACGCTGTTGTAATGTAAATGATGACATTTATTCGCCTCAGTGGGTCGAACTCGAACCCAAACGTTTACTTTGTTGGCGTAAAGATCTATTTACATTTTCAGCATTTAGCATTTTTACATTGACGGCAGTAAACAGAGCAATTCAGGTTTAATGGCACTGCTCAAGGGCCCAACAGCGGCAACCTTTTACTGGTGAGGTTTGAACCGACATCCTTTGCATCACTAAATATTCAATTGGATCGATATTATTACATTTTGCTTACGTGTAATAAATTGAATGAATAAATTAAACAGAAAATGTATCGTATACAACATACATATAAATTATAATAGAGCTGATTATACGATCGAGTTTAATGCAGCAGCGCCATCTGGCGGAAAGACCTCTACATCACATTGACATTTATTCAAGATGAACTCTTTCTCAAGCTCACCAGAGTAAATGAAAATAAATAAAAAGATTATAAATATGGATTTATTTAATATTACTCAATATAGTCTACTAAATGTATCTACACAGATCATATATTTATATTATATTTGCATTTTATTTATTATTAATAGCAATGAATCAAGAAATTGTTTTGACCGTAAACACTCAATGAGACTTTATATTATAATTAAAAATTAGAAATGAGTGAAATCGTTTCTTTGCATATGTGTGTTTGCTTTACATATAAATAATTGAATAAAAAATAATTGAATTCTGCTTGTGAGTCTGTATTCTGAAATCGTAAGACGGAGCCGCACCCGAGTCGATGAGACCTGATTAGTTTGTGTATAAAATGTCACTCGAAAATATGTTTAAAAAATCTAATTAAACAAAATTTCCGGATGCTTGCGAAATTCCGCTCGGATACTTTATTTCTTTTTAAATGTCTTAAAAAGTCCCGGGTAAACGAGGACGTCCCAGCACTCGATAAAACGTCGATTTTAAACACGCTGCAATCGATTTTGAATGTTAGCCCAATTTTAGAAACTGTAAAATCAGTTTGTTAAAATCAGAATAGCTAATTTGTACATGTATTAAAGTCAAACGGACACACTGGGTCGTTTAAACCATTTGAATTATTTTTATTGAAGGACTGTTGAGGTATTTTATTACTATTTAAAGAAAAAAAAGGACTGTTAGCATTGGTGCTAACGACGATCGTTTGCCGTGGGCGCTCGAGCGCGGTCGTGTGGCGATGGCAGCGTCACGAGACCTCGTGTGTAGGCGAGTCACGTGTTCTCTTGTGTGTGTGTGTGTGTGCGTGTGTGTGTGTGTGTGTGTGTGTGTGTGTGTGTGTGTGTGTGTGTTGATGAGCGAGTCCGCTTCAGCCCCGCTACATGATCCGTGATCGGCGTTAACGTCCGCGGTTCCCGTTTCACCGAAGAATGAGCGATAACGACGACATCGAGGTTGACAGCGACGTGAGTGGCGACTTTAATCCGAGCCGCGGCTTCGAATTCTGTCTTATTTCCCTTCAATTCTTCCTATTAGCATTTAGCATCTTAGCTTAGCCACTTAGCATCTTAGCTTAGCCACTTAGCATTAGCATCTTAGCAACATCACACCGATAAGCTCATGCTAGGTGGAAAAATATTGATTTGTGTTTTTACTCTCTGATATCTGATAGATGTTAAAACTCGCGTCATTCGATCTTTTATTACATATATTTTAGTCAATAATTAACAATAAATGCTTCTTATCGATGATACACTAAGTACGGACGTTACTTTAAACTAGAGTAGAAACAGTAACTGCTGTTTTTTTCCTGTTTTATTTTTTTTTTACAGGAAGAATCTCCGAGGTTTCATGCAACGGTGGGTAATCACTGAATAATCACTGAATAATCACTGAATAATGAATTAATTACCGTATTTCATTATTATGTTTTGTTCATTTAAGGACACTTTGCGCATTTTTAATTATGATCAGTAATCAGTACATGAGTTTAAATCATTATCTCTCTTTCCTTATTTGAATGATTTCTTTTATTTCATTTATTTACGTTTTGGAATCATCTTATTTATTAAGGTTTTGTTTATTTTCTTTCCGTTCTGGTTTCGATTCTCACTCGACGATTTTGTGAATCGATTCATGGAATCGGTTCTTCTGTCGCTGAAGGTTTTATCCGCGTTCGGTGGCGAATCGATTCATGGAGTCGATTCCTCGTTCACTCGTCGAGTTGTTTTGACGTTTGTTCAGAATCGATTCTGTCGTCTATCGATTTTGGATCCAAAACAACTCTTATCAGTTTTTATTAAAGTGAAACTGTTTTGTTTTGTTTTGTTTTTCGTGGTAAGGCAACCTGGGGCTGTCTGTCTGGAGTTTGCATGTTCTCCTCGTGCCTCTGCGGATCCCGTCAGGGTGTTCCGGTTTCCTCCCACAGTCCAAGGACATGCATTCAGGTTAATTCTCGGCAGAACAAAAAGGTTTTGGATTGTGTTGGGACATCTTGTGGTCCTTCCCGACTGCCGAATCACCACATGAGGAAGCGGCAGCTTCTTATTATTTGCTTGTTATTTCATTTGTGAGCTTTCAGAAGCAGAAATTTACTCGTCAGCAGATTCACTTTATATATTTACTTTAAATATGTGTTTGTGTGTCCGGCCTGAGATCGACCGGCACCCCGGCGTCTTACTGTGCACCCCTAGTGGGTGCTGTCTAGCTGAACACTTGCACTCTGAACATCTTTTTAGTGTCGATCAGTCTTTGGACTAGCTTTTCCCCTGATGCCAGGCCGTGTCACTTTGTGTTACGGTTTGTACTCGCAGCAGAGTGTAAGATGTGATCTACTCGCGGTTCTACTCCGACTCTGGTGATGTGTAAGAACTCGGCGAGCTTTCCTCAGGTGGCACGTTGGGTAACACCGACTTCCTGCAGCTGTTAATAGTTGATAGAAGCTCCCGGACTGCTTTTCCTCATTCACACTTCCTGCTGGTGTTTAAAACGATTCTGATACCTGTGTGATGATAATGATGATGATCCCTGATCCTCAAAATGTCACGTGCAGAGACTCCGATTGCATCTTGGATCCAGGGTTAGTGAATTGACGTGCTTCAATGGTGAGAATGAAACACATTTCGTTAGAAGTTTCTAGAATTTCAGCCGTCAGAGACGATAATAACAACTTAAAACACAGATTTAGTTTGAGTATTAACTCACATCAGCCTTTATATTGTTCACATTCATGTATTGGCCAATAAACCCAAACACACATCAGTCGTTAAACCTTTCCGAACTTATTACTGATCTGGTATCGTTTCTGTTTCGTCTGCCCTTCTTTGACACAACCTTGCCTATTTATCCAGGCTTGGAACTGGTGCTACAATGCACTGATCGATTCTTTTTACTTATAGAACAAAGCCGTGGCTTCCTGTGACACAAACATGTGACGTGAACCACAGTGTCAGACTTTTATATTTAACTTAAAATAAAGTAACGGTGGGACCGTAACGGTCAGCGTCCATGCGGCCGCTTATTAGAGGGTCAATCTCTAAATATAGTTTACATTTCCAATTCTACAGCAAATTGTGTCTTACACAGGCCAGGACTCGTGTTCCGGTGCTTTACGATGGACGATGTGGATGTGATGAATGATACGTGAAGGTTTGGCAGCTGCTTTCCGATCCTGTTTTTGTTTTCCTTTCAGTTTTAAAAGCCACACGTTGGATGTGTTTGCTAAACCTGGGCTGCTTTTGTATTCTCGCCGGACCGAATCATATTCAAGATGTCTGTCTGATACCAGAAAGTCCTTTTATCTTTTGTGTAAAAAGGAAGTGCTTTGTTTCATTAGAGTAAAAGAAAAGCTCATTAAAAACTTCTCATTTGTCGATCGGATTGCATGAATCTGATACTTTAGCATTATTGTGTTCGTGCTCGTGAACGCACTTGCGTGCTCTACGTGTTTACACGCTAAACATTGGTGCTCGGTGTATCGTTGCGTTATGTAAAAGTCGTGACGCAGCGTTCCCGAGATGAACTGCACGATGGCTCGACCACAGTTTTGCATGTTCACGTCAAGCCTGGAGAACACGACATGTGGTTTAACATGCAGTGACTTCTAGTATCTTTCTGGAGGAAGCACACGCTAAAGCCACGAATTACAAATGAGAGAGAGAGACAGTAAGATTGAGAGAGAGATCACGTGAGTGACTGAGACAGAAACCGGGTTTCCTTCTAAACGTTTGACGTGTGAGACGCTTTTATAAAATAAAACACGAAAAAAAACACGAAAATGTTTCGTTTCCATCCACTACAGTTCTGTATTAAATCCTCTAGGTGGCGTCTCGATATGCTGCAGTGAAACGAGACAGAGATTTTTATTTATTTATTTACTTTAAGTAACGATGACACTTCGGTAGATGAGCGACTGATTCAGAGGAATCGACTGAATCGATTCGTTTGATCGACTCCGACTCGTATGAACTCGATTCCTTATTAAAGTGAATCAGAATCAGCAGCACTAGCACAGACGCTCCTGCAGGGGGAGCCGTGTCGTGCATCATACCGAGTCGTGTTAGGAAGAAGAGTCGTGTTCAGGGTCTCCCGGGTCTCACGCTCGTACTCACACTCCAGAATACAGGAGCAGATGAACCGGACTGTCCGGTGGAAAACACACGAATATAAATGAAACATTTAGACGCCGAAACGTCGTCGTTTATTCACTAAACAAAACGTTTCATCCACTTTTGTTACGTTTCCGTGACGACACTATAAACTTTTACATCAGAATCAAGAATTAAAACTTTTTGTTGTGATATTTACGTCTTTTGTTTAACTTTTGTTGTTGTTTTTGTCTCACTGTTTAAGAATCCGGTTCTGTTCTCACCCGGACGTCCTGCAGCTTCTTCTGAACGGACGCGAAGTCGCCGGACGGGTCGTGACATCGCTGAAGCTCCTCCCCTTTGGTCATGAGCCAATCGGTGAGCTCTCTCACCGTCGCCACGTATTTCTCATGTTCGAACACGACGCCTTCCGAAAAGCGAACTCTCTCCTGAGAGGCACAGAGCGTTTAGATCTCAGTTATAAAAATATTATATTGTTTTATACATAAATTATAACAACTGCACACGCCAGAATCACATTTCTGATGGTTGCCAGATTGCAGTCGTTTAAAGCCAAATACAAAAAATCCGCATACATTCATGAATTTCAACTTATAAAGTAGAAAATCCATATAGTTACATCTAAAAGCCACAATCTGGCAACCCTTAAAAAGTTTGGTCGAATGCTGCATAGTGGAGCTCAGGGTTGCCAGATTGCATCTGTTTTCTCTACAACTGTAATAAACAATACATATGAATGCATTATAAAGCACAAAGTTTGTACACAGTGCACACTCGAATCAGTGCACAGGGTTGCCAGATTGTAGTAGTTTTCAACCTAAATTGAATTTACAGTTGCACATAACAACAAGAAAGTCACCCAATCTGGCAACCCTGTACACATCACGTACATATGTTTATTATAATAAAACTCTTTGGGGGAATTGTAAATGTTATATGTTGGACCCTGGGACTAAAACTAACACCCATCTGATCTCGGGGGGTTTCCTTTACCTCGGCCGCGGCCCGGGCGTCGTCGTACTGAGCCCTGAGGCGAGCCGTCTCCTCCTCCCTAAAGGTGGCGTCTCCGGTACGCCTGTAGAGCTCGGCGGCGCTCTCCTCCAGATAGCACAGCGCCCCCTGGTGGTCCTCCACGTCGGCCGAAAGGAGGCGCAGCCGCTCCAGCTGCCTCCTCTTCTCCCGGAGACCCAGCTGAGGTTCCAGAGGTCCGGTCACTTCAACCTCAACCTCCTCCAACCAGCTCTTCAACTGAGACCGAGAGTCCACGAAGAGACCCCACTGACACACTGTCCAGTCCAGACGACTGATACACACATGCACACACACACACACACACACACATATACACACACATATATAACACATATATACACACACACACACACACATATATATACACACACACACACACACATACACACACACATATACACACACACACACACACACACACATATACACACACATATACACACACACATATAACACATATATACACACACACACACACACATATATATACACACACACACACACACATATACACACACATATACACACACACACACACACACACACATATACACACACATATATAACACATATACACACACACACACACACACACATATATATATATATATACATACATACACACACACACATATACACA
>JAOTRQ010000023.1:1570157-1581666 GCA_028565875.1 Hoplisoma paleatum
AAACCCCCCCCCCCCCCCCCCCCCGTGAACGTGAACGGTGATCGTGTGCAAAACGGCTTCAACAAAACAGTGATCACTCAAAATTTGCAACGTCATACCATGTACCCGAAGTGAAATAACATTCAAGCAAACGTTTAATAATCAGTACAAAAATATATATGTGTAAAACTAAAAGAACCAAAAAGAAAACCCCCAAACGTCACAGATCTGAAACTAAATATACTGTACAATTCACAGATACAGATTCGGTTCAACAAATGGAAGTGAAGAGACGAGATAAAAATAATCCATGTACAATTTTAAAAGGATTTTAAACGCTTGAAATAAAAAAAAAAAAGATGTAAATGAGGGGACAATCGGGACTCATTTCAAATGTAAACGAAACTCGGAATCCAAACAAAGGGTCGTCTGAAACCCTGATACGTGGCTTTGAGCCCAGGGGCCATCGGGGCCTGGATTGGAGGAGTGTATAGACGATCTGATTTCACACACATGCAAATGTCTTCGAGGTGCAACCAAGCGGCCGGTGAAGCGACAACTAATTCTCGAACACATTTACCACGTTTCCTCAAGACCTCCCCCCCCCAACATTGGAGGTATTTTTATCCGTGAACTAAAGGCACGCCGTGGTGCAGCGCTCTTTTCCACATGTAGTATGTAGAACGAGGAGTGAGAGGAAAATACGATCGAAACTCTTTGAATGTTGGGAATGATTTCTCTTCGAATCGTTGCTGCAGGAAGAGTTTGGCTTTGGCTTTGAAGTTGGCCAGCGCCACCACGTCCATCACGAACATCTGCTCGTTGTTGGTGTTGTCCGACGGAGGATAATCGGGCGATGAGAATTCTGTCGACACCTGGGCGTTTACATAATGCATGTTCACGTCGAACGTGAAGCGGGTCGGGTTTTCCACCTGCACGAAGATCTGCTTGGGCATCGGTCCTGATCCGTGAACTTCAGCTTTATTAGACTCATTGCTCGTGAAACTCGATCCGATCGTCTTGATGGGAACCTTGGCGTCACGCAGATCCCTCCAGAGCCAGTAGTAAAAACAAGAGACGGACGGGAACTTGAGCTTGAATTTAAACAAGGACATCTTGGTCCTCAGGACTTGCGCTTTGGCGTCTCGTCGGAGCTTCTTCCTTCGTAGGTAGAGGAGTCTGAGATTTTTCTGATGGCTCCTGGAGAGTCTGACTCTGTGGCTGACTTTAAGACTCGTTGGCAGACCCGGTGACAAGTTCTCATAAAGATTCCGGGACTTATAGACGTCTTCTCTGTTGCCCGGATGATCTTTGAAAGGCGTGAGTAACAGCGCCTCCCTCCTCCAGTTGTAATACGTGGATCTTGATATTCCCGGAAATTTCCTTTTAAAGATTCTGTAGGGAAATGAGGTATTGGCGGAGATGCAGTTCTGGAGGCTTCTCTTTGCCTCCTGCATTAGCATGACATTCTGTGCACGATCCGCTTCAAGCTTCTCAGAACCGAGCACCATCAGGTTAGAGACGTTCTCCAGGTTGAACTGCTTCCTGCTCTCAGGAGATGACCAGCAATCTTGCTCGTTGCTCTCTCTAGGACTCACTTCTCCAGTGGAGCCTCCAGAGCCGATGCTCCCGGTAGTCATGAGCTCGTGTTTCCAGGCGTAATAAGTGGACCTGGAGATCTCTGGAAAGAGTTCTCGGAACTGGTTCTGGGGTATGAGCTTGCCTTCTTTGTAACAAGCCTGAAAGAAATGTTTGGCTTCATATCTGGCGACGGATTTCTTATGGTACTCCATGCTTTGCCTTTTCCAGCGATAGAAGGTGCTCTTTGTGATGTTGAACTTGTCTTTCAGGGTGGAATAAGACAGCTGTTGGTCGTCAATCGGAAGATCCAGAGACTTTACCAAGGGCAGCCTTTGCTCGCTGCTGGGGCTTCCGATTTTGAGGTCGCTGGCATGAATAAGGGCCACGAAATTGTGCGGCTTGAATATGGAACCCGATTCGAGCTCGCCCGACCACATAATGTGAAGAGTCATGTGCTCGGTCTGCTTGGGCCACGTTCTGGGACGAATGAGTCGATTATAATAGGGTCTGATTTTTAGATTATACATTGGATAGATGGAGTAGATGTTGCTCTGAAGGACCGATGCCAGCGCGTAGATGTGCCACATGTTTGCAAAAGAGTTGGGAAAGCAAGACGCTTTGACATCTGCATCAAAGATGGCCTCTAAGACCTGTACGGGGAGCTTTAGCATATCCTGGGATTCCTCGGCACATAAAGAAAACCTGGCAGCCTGCAGCATAACCTTGGAGTCGATCATGCCACTTAGGTAATACTGCTTCCACAGGAGCATCTCCACCACCGTTCGGACCTGAAGCTCTAAGCTCAAGCTTGTAGAACCCACCAGCAACATGCTCGCCGCGTCGAACAGTAGATTGCCCTCGCCTTTGCACGCCAGCGGAAGCAGGCCGACCGGAGCATCTTCTGGGTAAAGTCTGTGAGCCACCGCGTCAATGCCCAACCAGGATGAGATCTCAGACGATTGAACCGTGGGGAGCTGGAACGGTGCGAGGGATTCCTCCACTTCCACGGCCACTTTTATAAGGTCATCCAGACCCATGGATTCGGTGGCCTCCTGAAGCTCCCCGAGGATGGAGAGCACCACTTCTTTTCTCTGAATCATGCCTGGAGCAATAAATAAATAACACAGAAGGGTGTTTAGAATTAGGTTTTTTAAATAATTAATTCATAACGTAAAATGTTAAATCAAAAAAGCACAACATACACTTGTACTCTGTTCTAAAAGAGTGGACATCATAGTTTAATGTCCGACTATATTCATGGCAGGATCGTTCAGTCTTTATTTATACTTGTGTATCAGTGTTTACATACAGTATTTGCATGAAATGAAATATGAAAATTAATGAGCGTTTTATGGTTACGGTTGCGTCAATAAATCTTGCCACCAGATTGACAGACGCAACTAAACTTGCAGCAATTCACATAAAGCAATACAGCATATCCGATTAATCTGGATGAATGTTTTTGGACTGGAGGAGGAGACCCATGGAGACACTGTAAAATCATGCACACTCCACACAATAAGGACCAGCAGAACCTGGGCATCGAACCCAGGACCTTGCAAATAAACCTGACAGTGCTACCGACCAAGCTAAAGATTCAAGATTCAAAGATTTATTGTCATATGCACAATAAGAAAGCAGTTTTCCTTGTACAATGAAATTCTTACTTTGCTGCTCGTTGAGAATGCCAGACAGAGTTTAAGATAAACACAATAAAATAAGAAATAAGAATATAAGAATTTACAGTAGTAAAAATAAAGGTGTTTTTTCTACTGTCCTATTAAAAAGTATTTACATTCTGATATGTTACAAGAAAGTGCAGCACTTTTTATATAAATCACTTATATAAAGATAAAGTGTGTGTGTGTGTGTGTTTATACATTACCGTGTATGTGTATGCCCTGTAACAGACTGGCGACCTGTTCAGGTGTTCAGTGTATTTGCCCAGTGTGTGTCCCTAAATAAGATTACGCTCTATATAATACTAGATAATAGATTAATACATCAGGAAATTAGGCCTATTTATTCTTGGAGGCGTTTAAATACAGCTTGCATTTACATTCCTATTAATATTTTATTTAAATAAAGTTTAAATAGTTGTGTTGCCTATTTAAACCTAAAAATATAAAACAAAACAAACATAAACAGTCAATTGTGGACTAAAAAGTTTATTATTGGGAGTTTGGATTGGTACAAACTACATTAGTGAAATGATCCTAACATATTGTGTTATAACTACCATTCAACGTTCTGGGTTGGTTATGTGTATTTAACAAGTTTATTATTACAATTAATCACACGTTGTTACATTGAACATAATAATAAACATAAACAAATCGAACAAACCGAAATGTACTTCATTAATTACTCTTTATTTAAAAATACAACGTGGTGAGTCGGTTAATCCAAAGAACTAACAAACACCGTCTATCAAGGGGCTCTTGAACGCGCCAAACTCTGTTCGCTCCTTGATATTCTTTTAAATATTAAAGTTCCTAAATCAAATTTTGTACCGCAAAAGAAATAAAATAAATCTCTTACCTTCACTAAATCTCTCTGCTGTTTCTGGAGTAAATGTGTTTACCGTGTAGACCAGCAGTAAATCAATGAACGAGCAGCTGGGGCTGAAGTTAATGTCGGGGTGCGTTCATGAGCTCGACTTTAGTCCATGACTGAAGAACGCTCATCCATGAGGTTGAATGAGGACTTCTACTGGATACCGACCTCGTCCAGCTCATGTAGATCCTCCTCCAGGAAATGGGCAATCATCCATTTCAGCTTGTTTTGTCTTGGGGTCGAAGGGGGGGAAATACTCCCACCTGTATGTATACTGTACCTGCATACTTAACCAAAACCTCCCAGGTTAACATCATCTCACAGGCTAAATGAACATAAAACTTATAAGCTGTTTTTGTTTGTGTTTGCAATGTACTTAACAAATATAATATAGTATAAACTGCTGTTCATAATGTGCACATGTTGCACACTTCTTTACGGTTTACGACAAACTAATTTAAACGCCTTTTGACTTTCTAAGTAGAAAAGTAGGAACAACAACAAAGAAAATATTACAAATTGATATAAAAACTATTTATTAAACCTTTAAAGAGCAAAATCCAAAAGCAATATGGTATTACCAGCGCTCAATCCCGTCACGGTGGGACACATACTGGACGAATACACTAAACACCTGAACAGGTCGCCAGTCTGTTGCAGGGTTCAGATGCACACACATAAACAGGAACATTTTTAGCATCTGCAATTAACAGACACAGGGAGAACATGCAAACTTCATACAGAAAGCCCTGGATCACCCTAAAATTTCTTGCTGTGGGGTGACATTGTAAACCATTAAGCCACTTTTTAATTATCATAAATTTTAAATGTGTGTAATATTGTTTATTTATTAATGTTTTGCAAAGCTGCTCTTATCATCATCATCATCATCATCATCATCATCATCATCTCATAAAATCCCCCCTAAAACTTTGTTGTGCATTAAATCAAATGGCATTAAATCCAGACTATAAGATTTTCAGATATGACCGGTTACATTAAATTAAACTGCGTTTATCTGCAGCTATTATCCAAAGTGACTTACGAGTGGTATAAAGTGATATTAAATAAAGTGATATACAAGGACATATGTCATGAGTACTGAAGCATTAGTAAACCAGGCAAAAGCAATCAGAAAAAGTAGAACAGAGTACGAGATTGGGAAAGTAAGAGCTCTCACACACTAAAATAATGATAATGTTTTCTATATGTATATATTTATATATACACAGTGAAAGACAAAATTTATCGATTAGTATTTTATGAATCTTTCCCCCACTGGCATATTAAATTATTCCAGTGGAGTAGAGACGAAGTACTTATTAATGTCCACACACTCGAGGCACGAGCAGTTTACAATCAGAACGGATAATACAGTAAATGAATGTATTAAAAAAAATGTGTCTTAAAGTTGACCATTAGCTGTGTTGTTTGTCCAGTCTGTGACCTAAGTCGGCGATGTTGATTGGAGTGAGAGAGAGAGAGAGAGAGAGAGAGAGAGAGAGAGAGAGAGTAGACAGGGTGTGCAAATGGCAATGAAAGTGAAAACCACATCCATATAGCTGGAGTGTTGCACATCTAGCACTCGTTTCTTTGGGGTACGACTTTTAACACCTCTTTCTGCCTTTTGCAGGCCCGTTGTAGCACCTTTTGTTCCAGGAGAACAGTCACGGATGTTTCGGGCCCAACCCCAACCTACCCCCCCCCCCAACCCCATCTCACTGTACCCCTGAATGCCTTATGAACCCTTTATACAGTTTACACAAGACCTTGTCTACTAAAATTTAGCACATGTACTCGTTTAAAAATCAGAAGTAACCACTGCTGCTGAACGCTGCTGTTGGACCCTTGAGCAAGAGCTTTAACCCCCAATTTCGAATACTCTCACACGTGTGTGCTTTTTACACACAGTGGAAATAATCCTCCACATTTTAACACTTGCTGTGCACTGAAACACACACGTGCCTGAAGCGGAGGGCAGCCCTAGCTACGGGCACCCAGGGAGCATATAGGGCGATTGTACCTCACTTGAGGATGCTTCACTCCTGACCTGTCGACTGAATTTCTGAATTACAAGCTCAGTTCTCTAAAGACCAGGACACGACTGGCACAGTAGATTAAATTCGGGGACAGTTGTAGCCGAGTGGTTTCAGTACAGCACAAGTAATATGAAGGACTCTGCTAGGTTGTGGCTGTCGGGCCCTTTATACTCGAGGCCCCTAATAGTAATTGCTTAGACTGTATATTGTAACTAAACTGTAAGTCGTTTCGGATAAAAGCGTCTGCGGAATATTTACATTTAAAAATTAAATGGTCATGATTTGTGCAGTTGTACAAATCCAACACTCTAATAATTTTGTATTTCTTTTAATGGCAAATATTTTCTAAACCCCGACTGATACTGCAACACGTCGATTGTATTGTCGTTTAAATCTCATTTCTTGTCACGATCTATTATGTGCATGTAAACATGTCATCGGCCATTTCGAACCTTTTTTTTTTCTATGTAAATCAAATGTTCGCCCCGATGTCGGTGTGCAGATGAGCAGATACGCGCAGCACACGAGTGCCTCTAGGCTTCTTCCCCTGGCGTGTTTAAAATGCAAATGCTGCAACGCTGGGGTCGGCTCCGTCGGTCTGACTCCTGCTGGGTCGTTGGGCCGTGTGTGTATGTGTGGGGCGAGTTCAAAGATCCAGGGAACGCAGGACAGGGGGAAGATCAGCACCTTTTGTTCTTGAGCTTGGCAGTGTGGAGCGAAGCTGAGTCAAGATCGGGGCCCTCGACACCTCCAGGGACCCTCACAACATGAGGCCTCGTGCTCTTAAACACACTGCCGCTTGGAGTTTGCCTTTGTCCCTACAGTTATCTCATTAGCCGGAGAATGCTAAGCACTGCTGAATGGAGATAACAGATCACGGACCTTTTGAATATCTGTTTTAACCCTTTTTGAGGTGTTTAGGACTAAAAGAGACTTTCAGAGTCGGTAACTATCAATATGCAACCAGTTTATTTAGGATTTGTATTCTGCTTCTGGGATGAATGTGTAAATGTAACCAAAATATTTATAAAATCTATTGTTTTAGTGAATGTTCAGGACCTAAAAAAGCTATAATGATCAAATGACGAACACTTACATCACTTAAAAGTAATACTATTTCTCCAGGCCTGAAGGAGGAGCCTCACAAGAAAACCAACCATGGGTTGCATAGTGTGCATGAATGTTTGGTAAAATAAAAACGTTGCTAAATAAACGGTACGATGCTGGACGAGCACATTAGAGGCGATCATATTGTAAAGTGACCTTGTTAGTAACGTTGCCGACTCCTCAGTGACGAAAGTAAACAACGGCCGTCAACGTGATCATTTGCATAACACGTGTTTATGAAACTGTGACAAAAAAGTGAGTAAAAACATCCTAATCATGTTAAAACTACAAATGAACTTCTGTTGCCGTGGAAATAGGGAGTCGCTTCTCAAAATAACTTCATCAATTATTGCTTTATATAAATTGTACATACATACGTTTTTTTGCTGTGATGTTAAATGTTAGCATAACAGTAGCGGTTAGCAGGAACTGCTATTCTACGTTCAACCCGTCTTCCTTTATCCGGACTTGGGACCAGCAAAGTGACCAGAAAAGAAACATTTTGGCAGAGTTACTTATTTTTTTGTTTTCTTTTTATTTTATTAAAGTTTTTGTAAGTAAACCTCAGTGGCCAAAAGTCTCCAATAACACAGCAAAAAAAGTTGCTAGATTTGTCGCTTATTTATTTATTTATTTTTATGTTACTAGAGGGTCTGAAAAGTCGCTTAATATAGCGAAATAAAGTCGCTAAGCTAGCAACACTGTCTGCTGGTGGCGGTGACACTCCGACTGACACTGCTGATGTTATTTGTTAGTTTTGGGTGATAATATAAGATCAAGATCTGATAATGAAGCGCTCAAAATGTAAGTTTGGAGTAAAAGAGATTTCATGCTGTGGGTATCTATGCTAAATTTACTCCGTTTACTCGGAGGTCGGACTCGGGTCATCAAGTTTAGATGCTAATTCATTATATAAGATTTTCAGCTAAATAATAATAATAATAATAATAATAATATAAATAATAAAATAATATGTTAACCATGACAAATGCAACTAACTCATATTAAGGGGTGGCACAGTGATTCAGTACATCAGCGGTCAGCACTGTCCCACATTTAATTCAGTACCTTCACTGTGGAGTTTGGCCTCCCACAATCCAAAAACACCCCTGTGAGGCAAACTGATTCCACGAGTCAACAGATCATGACTGAAGTGTCCATGAGCAAGGCACCGAACTCCAAATTGCTCTCCAGGACCTGTGATCTGTGACCTGTGGGCTGCACATGTGATCACTACTGCCCCCTATTGTTGTGTGTGCCCATTAGGTTCACAAAATAGTGTAAACTGTGTGTAAAAAGCACAGCTTTTGATTGCGCATGCAATGAGGTAGTTAGTACACTAGGCGGCGGTGTTGCATTAACAGTAATATTAATATAGTCTAGTATGAGTCAAGATCTCTTATTGAATATCAGTAAATAAAAATGCACAAATCCCCACAGTTTAGACGCCCAGACTGCACTGATGATGGTGAGGAAGAGGAGGGAGGATGTACAACATTATCACACTCGGACTGCAACATGTAAACTCCCATGGTGCAATATAAAGATGAAATACTACAGTAAGAAATATAAAGCACTGTATTAGAATTAAGGCAGTGATAGTTTAGTGGTTAAGATAAGGCAATCCCACTACCACTGTTGCCACAGTTGGGCCCCTGAATGGTGCTCAGTTGTCATTGTAAGTTGCTTTGGATAAAAGCGTCTGCTAAATGCTGAAAATTTAAATGTAAATCAATTTAATTGAATTATATATATATATTCTACTTTTACCACAGTTTAATCCCATTTAGGCTCGTGTAAATAAGCAATAATGCTTATGTATATATACATACTCCCCCATGCAGTCAGGTTAATTGGAGATACTGAAGTGTGTGTGTGTGTGTGTGTGTGTGTGTGTGTGTGTGTGTGTGCGTGCGTGCGTGCGTGCGTGCGTGCGTGCGTGCGTGCGTGCGTGTGTGTGTGTGTGTGCAGGTGTGTATTCTGCACCAGACTGACGACCTGTTGAGGTATTTGTATTAAGGCTTATTTACATGAGACTAAATAGGATTAAACTGTGGTAAAAGTAGATGGATGATGGATGGATGATGAATGGATGGATGGGTGGATGATGGATAGATGATGGGTGGATGTATGTTGGATGATGGATGGATGGTAGATGGATGGGTGGATGATGGATAGATGATGGATGGATGGATGGATGGATGATGGATAGATGATGGGTGGATGTATGATGTATGATGGATGGATGAAGAATAGATGATGGATGGATGGATGGGTGGATGATGGATAGATGATGGGTGGATGTATGATGGATGTATGATGGATGGATGTATGATGGATGGATGATGGATGGATGGATGATGGGTGGATGGATGGTGGTTTGGTTTATGATTTCTCTTTTACTACAGTAATTGTTATAAGTATGCAGGATTATCAGGGGGGCTGGACCGACAGACAGACCATGTGACGAGATGTTACAGATGGAATGAAGATCCGCCTCTGAGGAGTGAAACATGACCTGCTGGATCTCCATCCACCCTCCCTAAACACACAACTATACACACAACAACACACACAACAATCACCCCACTGGTCCTCGTGTAGAACGGGTACGGGTACATGGAGGCATTAATCAGGGAGGGCATCGATGAGGCACACTGACCACCGGGCGAGTTCACCTGACCCTGGCAGGATGGACCGGGGCAAACCGGCCACTTACACCGGCGACAAAAAGGCACAAACGGCTACTAAGATTAACAAGCAGTGGGTGAAGGTGGCGACCGTTTTCGGTTACGTGCTGTCCGTGTCTCTGGGTGCCATCATCCTGACCATCTACTACGGTCTGATCTGGGAACGGAATCCGACCACCGCGACCGCGTCCAGGCGCAACCACACGACCGTGAACACCCCGTCTAACAGCTCCGGGTCTCCATCCAGCAAAATGGTGCAAAACGGTGTGGTGACGGATGTCCCGGTTTACCCGACGCGACCCCGACGCCCGACGACGCTCCCAACCTCCCAAGACGACACACCAAACATCACAGATCAGTCCGGGCGACCTCTAGCGACTGTAAACCCAGGAGACCCGGGAGACCCGGGCGGGTACGAGGGGTCCACGGGTGATGGCGAACAGCAAGGATCCGAACCGGTCGGTCGCTCAGTCGTGGAAGATACTAAAGATGACGTTTAACGATGTTTTGTGTCGTCATGGAGTCGCCCTGTGCAGATGTTTCGGACTGATGTGCATGATTTCTAACATCTGTGTTACTATGCATTAGGAAAAATCACTGTGAGTATGAATCTGTGCTTGCACTCTTATAAGCAGAAATATACAAGATGGTTATAAACACGATGATAAATGTTATAAACACACTTTGATTAGATGTTTTCTGCAGCTTATTTAAGGTTAAACTTTTATCATCTAATTAATATGTAAAGCAAACAATAAACACACTGTACTGATTATACACGCGTGCAGTATTGTGTACAGTGTGTGTGTGTTCGTGTGTAAATGTCCTGACTGAAAGATATAGTAGTTGTGTATGAATTCTGTATAGAACTGACACCGAGTTGCCACTGTTGGGCCCTCTCTTAAGGCCCTTCTGTTAAGAAGGAAACATCCGTAACAACTTTCACTTAAGTTTTCCAATGGTTCTGACTGTAACGTTAGCACAACGTTCTGTAAACGGTCACAATGTTGGTCTGAAATGTTTATTTATGTGTAACAGGATATGAATGTTCTTTTAGCTTTGGTTGAATTAATGAATAAATTTAATAATTAAAATATAATTATAATAAATAAATAAAAACATTTAAGGAAGGTTTTCTGTTCTATGTTCTTATAAAACATTTCCTCATTTTAACATCCTGAATATATTTTTAAATTAATGTTCCTAGAATAAACCAATATAAACTTCATATAATGTTAAATTATATAAAAGGTTTAGGTCGTGTTCCTCAAACATCTTTAAAAACGCTCCAAGAAACTGGACAAAAAAACCTTCACACAACCAAAACGAAACCTTCCTGAAATGTTACTGAAATGTTATATTTTGGTTGTGTGAAGGTCATTTTGTTCAGTTTTCTTGGTTAAAATATTTAACTGGTTAATGAACAATAAACCTGGTAAAGTGGAACAAACCCAGATCACTTCAATTGATTTCCTCTGAAATCTCTCTCTCTCTCTCTCTCTCTCTCTCTCTCTCTCTCTCTCTCTCTCTCTCTCTCTCTCTCTCTCTCACACACAC
>JAOTRQ010000023.1:1581766-1593884 GCA_028565875.1 Hoplisoma paleatum
GTGTGTGTGTGTGTGTGTGTGTGTGTGTGTGTGTGTGTGTGTGTGTGTGTGTGTGTGTGTGTGTGTGTGTGTTGGCCGTTGGTATAGCCGACCAATGCTGGCATGCAAGGAGGTGTGGCATGAAGAGAAAGATCCAAATAAATGCAAAACCATAACAGCCTGTGTGAAGTGAAAGAACTTTGAATTTCCGTGAATTGAACTTTGACTATAAAGTGCAGTAGATGAAACATTTTCTTAACCACTTCATCCGATCAGGGTCACTGAGAGACCAAGAGCCTAATGCAGCTTTTCAATGTGTGCAAGTGCACACTGAATGGGTGCAAGTCCATTGCAGAGCAAACGCACAAACATACATACACGCGGCTATTCATCCACTCATAGGAAAGATGTGCAAATTTAAAAAGAAAGGACCCTGTTCACCTTGCTTGGGGTTCAAGCTCAGGACCTTTTCAGGTGACAGTACTACCTACTTAAAAACTGACCTAGAATTTAGGCAGAGGGGGATGAGAGGTATTAGTGTATAGACGGGCTGTAGGCCATCACCATGCTAAAAGGTACTGAGTGGCTCAACAGGGGAGCGGGGGATTGGGAATCACAAGTCATTTGCGCAAAAATGCGTAAGCATAGTCATTCTAGTGTTAACCACCATGCCACACTGATACAGAAATGTAAATATTTAATTTCATGAATAATAATATAGTTGTGTATGTGTATGTATGTTTTTTATGTTTTTTCTGCTCCTCATCACATCTGGTAAAATCACACACCGGCATTATTGGAGGTCTATATATTTGTTACTACAGAGCTCCTCCCAGCCACCCACCTACCCTCTCAGTGTGTGTGGGGGGTGCGCATGTGCGTGTGTGTGTACATTCCATGTTTAGGGTCGGAGGGTGTCAGCAGACTGTCAGTTTGCACTATGGCATTATCAGGCAGGCTGACTGAGCTGAATCTAAACTCTTTAGGATTGTATCAGCTACTAAGTGTTGTGTGTCTGATCTGGATCTCTGTGAAATTAATTAAATGGACAATAAATAGGAAGAAATGGTTGAGAGCACTTGACCAGTTTCCTGGACCACCAGGTCACTGGCTTCTAGGACATGTTGTTGAGGTAAGAACTAAATATATATAAATAGAAACAGAAATGTTATATTGATTTACATGTGCACATAAAATGCACTTCTAATTGTGTTGCTAGATGTATTCTGCAGATTGTATCAGAAATGTTTCCTGAAACTGATCATTCTTGCACATCGGTAAAGAGTCATTGGACAGTTTGAATCAGGTTAAGGTCTAGACTCCAACTTTTATATCTTTTATCATTGAAAAACATTTTTCAATAACAATTTTGCAGAATACTGAACACAAATTGTTTAGATAGGTTGCAAATATAGTTTTTATATAATATAGGTTGCTTTTGTCTATTCATCGTTTTGTTAATCTAGTTACCACCGCAACACAATGCTACAAACAACGTATTGTGAGATGCGACACTGAATAGACTGCTTGACATGCCTCAGATTCCTGCAGTACAATTTGCAGACATGCTTTCTTCATCCTGTTCTGTATGCAATTGTTGTTTTACAGTTTCGGCAAGATGGAAATGATTTGCAGAAGATACCTGCATGGGGACAGCAGTATCCATACGCTTTCCCCATGCAGTTTGGTCCAGACGCTGTATATTTGTTTATACACCACCCTGCATACGTGAAGACCATTCTGACCACAACAGGTAAAAGGTTTTGGTAAATAAATGTTTCAAATATTATGAGCAAGACCTGAGAGATACTGGTACTCCATCGAGAGTTTATTCCTCCTTTGTGCCAAGTGTTCTGGGGAAAGGTGTCTGTCTCGGATAAAGCAATAGTAAAGCAACGGTTAAAAAATTAAATAAAATTAATGTTTTTGGTTAATCTGACAAATTGCAATTTTCCTGTTTTACAGAACCGAAGGATGACATTGCATATAGATTTCTTATCCCCTGGATAGGTAATATCACACACAATTGCTTGCTGGCCATTAAAATGTTTACCTACAACTTACTTACTTACAATTTTACTTACAACTGCTGGAATTTCAGTGAATTACATTTTGCTAAATAGTCAACAAAGTCATTCCTAACAACAAGTCATTGACAGGGACTGAGATCATTGGCCTCTAATATAGTTGACGATTGCCCATTAAACATTCAAAATATTTTACTGCATTAAATATTTATATTTTTTAGATATTATGCAGATGCTTTTATCCAAAGTGACTTACAGAAGTGCTTCCATACTAATAAACAAAATAAACAATTAAAGTTTAAAAAAAAATACAGAATCTGTTGTTACTCCACTATTACCAAAATACACCCACATCCCCCTCTGATGCCCCATCATTGTGTAAATACTCCCACATCACCCTTCTGTTACCCTACCATCACCTAAATACTAACACATCAACCATCGGTTACCCCACAATAACCTAAATACTGCTAAATCACTCTTCTGTTACTCCACCGTCACCTAAATACTCCCACATCACCCCTCTGTTTTTGTTCTCTTGGCTTCTCTTGGTTCTCCTGGTTCACTGGCTTCCTGTTACTACACATATTCAGTTCAAACACTGATGCTGGATAATAGTGCCAAAAATGGATCAGCAAATGCGTACCTTGGGAGTCTAATCAAACCTTGTTTGACCTCAGAATCTCTAGCCATGCTCAACTTGATCAGAACTCAGTAAAGCACTCAGTACTCGAGGTAGAAGAGCATCAACATTCTTCTCTGTACTCGCACCCACTTATTTAGGAACTTTAACTAACAAACTTACGCCAAATGGTTTTTTTAAACAGACGCAACACTCGTTTTTTCACATTTTGTATTTGAAACTGTTGTCTACTTCAGCTATAGTAAGGTGATGTTTACTCTAGTTAGGAGCTTCTTCCAAATACTGGAAATTGTTGAATTATTGGGGGGGGGGGCTTAAAACATTAAATAAAATAACATCTGGATGTTCACAGTATTCCAAAATGTTCTGCTTTTAATAATTTGTACAATCTTGGAGTGTATCTGAAAGCGAAGTGTTTTATTCAGTTTACGTCCGTTCATCATTTCCGTCTCTATAGGGGACGGTTTACTTGTTTCTGATGGACAGAAGTGGTTCCGCCACAGAAGACTTCTGACACCAGGTTTTCATTACGATATACTGAAGCCGTACGTAAAACTAATGTCAGAGACCGCCAAAGTCATGCTAGTGAGTAAATCTCTATTCATCTCGTGTAGTTTTTTTATGCCATGAAATTGACAATTTACAGTCTTTTTCAAAACATTCTTTTAAAAGGACAATTGGAAAGTCCACGCAGATACAGACCGGTCGTTTGACGTTTGTCAACCTGTTAGCCTGATGACACTGGACAGCATAATGAAGTGCGCCTTTAGCTACAACAGCAACTGTCAGACAGATAGGTGGGTTGTGCAGGATGTTTTCATTGATATATTTATTGCTCTATACTCAATAAACCATCAAACAGTCCTAAACACATTTAGTAATAAATGGCATCATGTAATCCTTACTGAGAACAGCAATAAGTGTGCAATGATAGACTTAATCTATATACTCTAAATTTACTCAAATTTAAAAAGTGTCTGCTAAATGCCAAATGGCGGCACGGTGGCTGAGTGGTTCAGCACTGTCGCCTCACAGCAAGAAGTCCCGGGTTCGATCCCCCCGGGTCGAGCTGGGGACTTTCTGTGCGGAGTTTGCATGTTCTCCCCGTGTCAGCGTGGGTTTCCTCCGGGTACTCCGGTTTCCTCCCACAATCCAAAAACATGCACTAGGTCGATCAGAAATGTGTAAATTGTCCCGTAGTCACACACAAGATCCCTGTAGAGATACAGGGTTGAGAAAAGACCTGGCAACCTACCACGTAAAATGTAATTGCCGAGATACTCTGGGGATCGGTAAACAGTCCACAGAGTAACCCAGGAACGAAGTCCACTGAAGGGTGGAGAGAGAGAGACTTTTAATACACGCAGACCCGTTGACCTCACTGCTGTTTTAAATGTTTCTGCATGTTTGTTTTAGTTTAGAATGTCTTTCTTACTCTTCCTCCTTCGTCTGCTCTCCTTTTCTTCTATTTGATTATTACATTAAGGTGTGATTCACTAAAACTCACTCTTTTGGATGAGCCCTGTTGAGTCCGGTTCCTCTCTAGGTTTCCTCCTGTCATTTTCAGGGCATTTTTCCTTGCCACAGTCGCCCTCGTCTGGCTCAACAGGGGGTTTCTGTTCGTCCTGTATTTTGTAAAGTTGCTTTGAGACGATGTCTATTGGAAAAAAGCGCTGTAGAAATAATATTGACTTGACTCTTTTGTCATTTTATATTTCCACCTGGGTCTCTAATGATCTTATAAACACTCACAACGTTTGAATAAAATCCTTCTGTCAGTTTTCTGTCAAATATTACAAATCTTTCGGTGCCGTAAAGAACAAGACGTTTTGACTTCACGTGGTTTTGTGATGTCATAATGACCTGATTTTGCATTAGAACCTCCACGTAACCTCCCGTCACCATGGCCAATCCATCAGATCTTTACGGCCATAGATTAAATGAAGATTCTGGATTTACGCTCAGCGTGTACGAGACGAGCGGTACGGTTACCAAGTCCCACAGGGAGTGTCTCCATGAGGAAACTATTTTAAAGAAGTTGTCGGTGTGAACATTATGGCCTGATCTTGCTGTGTGTGTGTGTGTGTGTGTGTGTGTGTTTGTCTCTGTAACCTGCAACAGACCCGTTCAAGTGTTTAGTGTATTTGCCCAGCGTGTGTCACACCCTCAGTAAAATGACTCGATTAAGCGCTGGTAAAACTACATAATGGATGGATGATTATTTATTTATTATATAACTATTCGTTATTCCAGCATGAATTGATGAACCTGGACTCTGTAAATGTCGACCCGCCATCGTTCTGAGATAAAATTGTGATTAAAATTTTATACCATCAAATCCAATCAGTGACGAGAACAAAGGAAACATTACAGGAAGCAGGGAGGAGCGTTTATAGTTACCATCAATCCATTAACAGTTCTTTGTGGTGCGCAATCATTTCCTAATAATGTCAAAACCATAATTGGCACATTCGAGGATGACAGCATGATTCATTCTTCTTCTTCTTCTTCTTCTTCTTCTTCTTATTATTATTATTATTATTATTACTATTATTATTATTATTTCTGCTTATAATAATCATAAAAATGTACATGGATAAAATAAAACATCATTTTGAAATGAATAAAGTTGCTAATTCCAATTGTACAGATTCATATTTGAGTTAAATTCATGCAGGCTGGGGCGACACGCCCTAGTGGTCAGCACCGTCGCCTCACGGCTAGAAGATTCAGGTTTGATTCCCGGGGCAGCTCTGTGCACAGTTTGCTCACAAACACACACACACACACACACACACACACACACACACACACACACACACGCCCCGTGTCTGCATGTGTTTCATCTAAGTTGTCAATTACAGTCAATTTGATTAGAGATACTGACAATTGTCCAGTTTGTATGTGTGTGTGTGTGTGTGTGTGTGTGTGTGTGTGTGTCTAGAATAAGCAAGAGACTGATGACCTGTTCAGATGTTTGTTGTATTCACGCAGTGTTTTCTCTCACCCGTGACCCTGGAAGAACCAGGAGCTGGTAAAAACAGAGAATGGATGGATAATGTAGAGTAAAATCATTACCTTCTAGATAATTCTGCAAAGTTTATTTAAGATCTGACTTCATGATGTTTAATCAGATATAAAAATGCTGGATTTAATGGCTTGTTGGTAAACGTGAGATCAGATTTGTGGCTGTTAAAACGAATTGTAAGATTTTAAATGAGAATCGTGAGTTTAGGACACTGTTTATATCTGGATTTGGGGGCCCGTGAGTTGTTCTTCTGAACACCAGACACACACGTTCACTTACTAACATCAAATCCAGGAGACGATGTGCAGATCTGCACGAGTCGTGACCACAGACGCACCACGACTGCGTCAGATCTCCAAATTAGAGACAAAAAGGGAGTTAATCAGATTGGCTAAGTGCACCGGAAAAGTGAAGACAAACAGCCAGAGATCCGTTTACAGATACGACTACATACAAAGTCGTGTGGTTTCGTTTCCTTCTTTTTATATGTTTATGTTTTTAAATATAAATTCTTTAATCTCTGTAAATCCTTTATTATGTTTAGAATCAACACACATTTCATCTAAACGATGACATTTTTTGGACTGGAACAGACCGACGCTTTTGCTCTTTAAGCTTGAGCTTGTGAGCTTTGTTCAAGTTGATTCTGAGACGTGCTATCGATCTGGCCGGGCATCCAACAGGCACAACGGGTTGAGGCAGTAACAGTGGACACAAGTCATAAAACCGTGATGTATTAGAGAAATATAATGAATGGAAGTGAGAAGTAAGGCAGACTTTTAGGCCCTTTGGCGAGGCCCTTAACCCTCAACTAACCAGGCTAAGTATAAGTCTGTCACTCGGTGTTGCCACTGGACCCCAGAAAACCTCGTCTAACCCCAACTTCCCGCCTTCACGACACAACCGTCCCTATTTATCCGGCACACCAAAGTACTAGTTTAAGCATCCTAATGGCTACGTGTCTGTTGTCTTCAATTAACCTGGCTGCATGTTTTTGGACTGTTAGAGGAAACCCACAGAACTCACAGTTGCTCTGAAGTGACACTGTTACCCACTTAGTTACCCAACCATCCATCCATCCAACATCTAGTGTTACCAGCGCTTACTCCTGTTTACGATCACAGTGGGACAAGAGATAAACACACAGAGGACAATTTCAGTCTCTACGAATAATGACTGCATGTCTTTGGACTGTGAGAGGAAACCAGACTACCCGGAGTAAATCAGGATTTGTTCAAAAATTCCCAGAAACCCAAAAGAAAGCTAAAAACAAACAAAAACCAAACCAGCGTTCAAAATATCAATACTGTAAATCATAGAGACGAAACTGCGGCTCCATCTGGCGGTTAAAAAGCGCAACTACACCAAAGTACAATGATGATTTGTTGAAACAAGAACGGCTTTATTTATTTATTTGTTTGTTTGTTTATTGGACACAATTTTACAAAGTAAAACAAAAAGTTCCTATTCGTCATTGAATTGTGGCAACTAACGGAAGATTCATTTGTAAAATCAAATTTTAAATACATACATTTAAAAAAATAAAAATCACGGCTTGTTTAAAGTGTGTTTATCTGTTTATTGACTGGAATACGAAAAAGAAAAAGCATTTGTTTAAAGAGGCTTCGAGACAACTTTCCAAACATAAACGTTTTGTTTACACAGCAAGTGTCGCCACCTACCGGTAATATTGTTTACTTCTTTACTACCTGTTTATTCCAAACGATCTCTGTATGACCAGGAACGACGGTGGTGGACATTTATTCACTTTGTTCAGAGGTGAACAAATCAGATTGTCCAGGTACAGAAACCAGACAGCAGATAATAAAATAAAATAACAGACAAAAACTTGTGTAACAGCCTGATCATCTTATGACCTTTAAATCGAGAAGAAAACAACCAGAATGTTTAATTTTAGATAAAAATTTGCACCGATATAATTAATAGTTAACGGCATTTTATAGTCTCGCTCATACACAAGTTCCTCTGAAATCACAACGAATTTGCAGTATAATTACAAAAAAAACCAAAACTTTAAAGCACCACAAACCCCAAACATTTCACCAAAATAAACACAACTCAGAATAACAAGTAAGCTTTTGTCACATAGGAATTAATCCTCCGTATTTAACCCAATCCGTGCACTGAGAAACACACTAGGGGGCAGTAGTGAGCGAACGTGCCCGGGCCCGATATGTTGACCTAGCCACGGCACTTGGGGAGCAGTTAAGCTGTTCGATGCCTCGCTCAACGGCATCTCAGTCTTGACCTGTCGACTCTCGGAAATCGACCCGATGACCTTTCCGATCACGTGACGAGGTTCTTTAATCACCCGGTCACGAGCGCCACAGGTAACATGTTAAAAACGAGACGCATCCCTGAACGTTTATTTGTATCCTAACAGGACGTAAGCTTACAATGACCCAGTGAATGTGGTCGTCCATAAAAATCGTGGTTTAGCACACACGCACGCACACGCACACGCACACGCACACACACACACACTTAGTTGTGTAGTAAAGGACCAGAATTTTTACACAGAACCTCATTCTAACAGGACCTTTAAATAACCACAGCAGTGTAATAGAATCATCCGAACCCTCCATGTTCTAGAATTGATGTTAATTATAAAACAGAAATGAATTTTCGTAACAACTCTAATGACATCAGTCCTAATGTCTTAATTCATTATTATTATTGTTTCTATTAAATTGCATAGTTAATGTTCCTTTTTAAAAAAGCTCTGAGGACTGAGCGCAGGAGTGTTTCAGAAACGCTTTTCCACACGATCAGTTAGTGTTTCTCTGTAAAATCCCTAAACATGAAGATCTTTTATTTCTGACGGGTGAACTGTACGACGTAACAGAAAACGTTAAGCATCAACGAGCAGTAAATGAACCCTGACGACAAAAAAACACACACCCTAGAAACCAAAAAAAAAGTTCTCGGTTATTTATGACAGCTTGTGAAAGGATTAGAACTGTTAATTATGTTTGATTTTATATACAGTCGTAACAGAATAAAAAAAAACGTCTGCATTCGCAAGAACGTCCTAAATCTGACTGTGAATTTATTTATTTAATTATTTTCCCACGGTGTGATTAATAAGGACTCATCGTAAATAATGAACCTGTTTCTGGACTGTGGTAGGTTAGCGGTAAAAGGTACCGGCTATTAATATAAAGGTTGTTGGTTCGAAGCATCTCCACCACCACTGGTGGGCACCCTGAGCAATATGCTGAACCCTCATAGCTTCCATGACGTGTCGAATATAATTGTTAAAGATACCTGACTGGTAATCGAAGGGGGTTTAAGGGACTCTACTAGAGATCAGAAAATAGCTGGTTCAAGACCCATACGACAACCGAGTTGAACCCCCCCCCACCCCCGGAGTAAAGGCCCTTAACCCTCGAATACAAAAATGGTGGTGTGTTGTAATCGGAAGTAAAGTGGCTTTGGATAACGACGTCTGCTCCAAATGTAAACGTGAATTCCAAACGGAATTCATTTTCACTCTCTCACTCTGTGCATAAAATAAATACATATAGCCATGAGTGGGGGGGGGGTAAAAATGAGAGATCAAAACGATGAATGAATTTTAGTTTATAATTTAAGGCTGTTTGGTTGGAACTGAGCGACGATCGAGCGACGTTATAGAATAAAGCAACATGTCTCGTTCTGGTCAAATACAAACACACACACGATAAATGAAAAGAAAGTGACCGCTTCCGAGTGATGGATGGAGTCCGATAACTGAGATTTAAGTCTGAGGCACCAAATTCCACAAGCCCTGGATTAGGCGCACCGTTAAAAGTGCAGTTTCTAAGTTATTTGGTGTCTAAGTGCATAGATGATTATTTCTCACATTAATGAAACGGCAGTTGTTTGTTTGTTTGTTTGTTTGTTTGGCCTTTCACTGCCTCTTGGTGTGCTTGAGATTGTAGTGGCTTCGCATGTCCTTGCGAAGGCGGAACTTCTCCCCGCACACGCCGCAGATGTACAGGTGGACGTCCATGTGCTTCTCCAGATGTTCGCCGCTGGGAAAGATCTGGAAGCACACCTGGCAGATGGTCTCGCCGGCCGACAGGTGGGAGATCATGTGGCGTACGTGGTCGTGCTTCAGGAAGGTGCCCTGCTCGCACACCGGGCACACGTAGCGCGCCATGCCCTTGTGCATGTCGGTGTGGAGGCGGAGTTGGCGCTCGCGCAGGAAGCGCTTGCCGCACGTCTGGCAGGTGAACTGCTTCTCCTTGGTGTGGACGGTGTAGTGCTCTCTCAGGTGGCACCGCTGGTAGAAGCCTTTCCCGCAGATGGAGCAGAAGTGCTTGCGCCGATGGTCCGGCTCGTCCTCCGTGGCGGCCGGTCTGAAGCCGTCCTGTTCGGGACAGGCCAGGGTGTGCTCCACGGCCAGGCTCTCGTTCTCGAATATCAAGCCGCATAAAGGACACCGGAAACCCAGGTCAGCGGTTTCATCCATCGCTTGGCTTTCGTCTGGAAGAGGGGATTCTTCACCCAGGGAATCGGTTTCGGGACACTGAGACTCGCCACAGCGCTCGGCGTGCTCCTGGAGCTGCCTGCCTTTGATCAACACCTGGCCGCACCTCCCACAGGCACAGATGTGTCCCATGTGGTTGGAGATGTAATGAGCGGATTGATTCTCCTCCGTCAGCAAGGTGCCGCACAACTCACAAGGGCTGCTCTCGGCGTTCTGGCTCTCTTCCTTGATTTCGTGTAGTTCGGGGTCCAGCTCTTTACTTTGGCCCTCCACAGCAGCATCACCTTCATCCATGATGGAACTTCCCGCTTCATCTTCGCTGTCATATCTCAGATGGTCTCGGAACGACCCTGGACGCAGGATTTTTAAATTCACGCTCTCCATCTCCGCATCCGAGTCGTCCTCCGGCTCGACTTTGATCTTCACGTTGACGGCCAGGGAAGGTTCGTGATCCGTTCCGGTAGCGGTTGACCTGTTGATAGTTTCGGTTTCTGACCTGTGATCGGGCCAGTCTTCTTCGCCTTTGCAGATCCCTCTTTGCTCGCCCGTGCCCTCAGATGTCGAGCTCTCGGCCTTGCTGGAGTCACTGTCCACCGCCGCGCCCATTTTGGGTGTCTGGAAAGCCTTGCGGTTGGTGCACGTTAAGATGTGCTCGATTAAAAGCTTCTCGCAGCTGAAGACGAATCCGCAGTCGTCGCAGGTATAAGTGCGGCCGAACCGGGGACGCTCCTTTAAGGAGGAGCCTCGGGTGGTGTTCCTCTTCCTCAGGTCGCATGGCTGCTCCACGACGTTCTCTGAGGCAGCCAGGGCCGGGGCGATAGGCAGAACGACCTCCTCGATGGGTCGCACTGGCGGTACGGTGACATTCTGTCGAGACGGTGGGTTTGCGACTTTAGGCACGAGCTCGCTGTTCGCCGGACTCGGCCTCTGCTGCTCGAACATCCGGACGCCGAACATCATCTTCCCTCCGACCGCACCGGAGGAAGACGAGGAGCTGGATGAAGACGAGGCCGAGGAAGAAGGCGTGAGGTTGGAGGCTCGGATGTCTCTCAGATCCTCCAGCGAGTCGGGGATGTAGTACATCTGCAGGTAAGCCATGGATGATTTCAGTTCCTCGAACTCGTACTGACCCACCACGATGCGACCCAGGTACATGAGCTGCAGGATGAGATCGAAACACTCGGCGCTGATCTGCAGGTTGCTCAGGTCCAGGCGTCCCGTCCCTTGTTGGTCTCTGATGAACATCATCCTGAAATAAGAACTGCAGGCCGCCAGGACGGCTTTGTGGGCTCGGAAATAGATGTCGCCGATGGCGATGCAGCAGTCGCACAGGAAGCCCCATTCCCGCTGGTTATTGAGCTGCTGCAGGACATGCTCACTGTGACTCGGTCTTGCCATCGCCCCTGTAGAGGAGCAGTAAAGAAAGACTTTATTATATGATAACAATATGATCATTAATACGTTTGACTTGATTGCCAACTAGTTTCGATAATCATCACACACAAACACACACTAAAAAAGAATCAATTCGCTGTCATGTTATTGATTTTATGACCAAAGCTTCGGGCCGATAACAATTTGAACACGCTCCACAATTGGCCCCCGGGCCAGAGTTTGGACGTGCTTGACTTAATGTGTGTCAAATAACCGAGATGAAACTTTACATTTGATTTATTTATTTAGCTTTTAATGACTCATGATGTAAAATTCATGATGTTCATTCAATTTGCCATGCCTGCATGTTTTTGGACTGTAGGAGATAACCGGCACACCCAGAGTAAGCCCATGCAGACGCATGAATAACATGAAAACTCTAATGATTTAAATAAGGTGTAAATTTGGGACAGTGTAGCCTAGTGGGTAGAGCGCTGGTCTGTGAACGAAAGGTTGGGGGTTCAAATCCAGGCTCTGCTACACTCCGCTACACTGTTGGGTCCTTGAGCAAG